>BLKR01003570.1:0-140062 GCA_011170035.1 Teleogryllus occipitalis | reverse complement strand
GGAGTTGAGCGCTGCGGGGAGTTGAGAGTTGCGAGGAGTTGAGCGTTGCGGGGAGTTGAGCGTTGCGTGGGGGTTGAGCGTTTCGTGGGGGTTGAGCGTTGGGTGGGGGTTGAACGGTGCGTGGGAGTTGAGCGTTGCAGGGAGTTGAGCGTTGCGGGGAGTTGAGCGTTGCGGGGAGTTGAGCGTTGCGGGGAGTTGAGCGTTGCGGGGAGTTGAGCGTATGCGTTCCGGGGGTGGCATAGCGTTGCGGGCCATCGCGCCCTACGCTTCCGAAGAGGAAGGAAGCGGCCTGGCTTCGGGACGAGGCGGTGCCGCGCGCGTGCCCAGTGTTATTGCGGTGTGTTCAAAAGCAATAAATTGTCAGATTTACGCCACGCAAAAAGCGAATGGGTTCATTAATTTGCGGTCTGACGCTAAATAGTTGGCACGGGCGCTTCCCACCTGACGCCGCGGCGCGGTTGTGGAGGGGGAGGGAGGGCAGGGGATGGGGGGACGGCGGGGGAATGGCGATGGCGCAGGGCGAATGTGGGGTGCTGGCAGAAGCTTTTCAGGCTGCTGTCGGATTTGGGCATGGGCCTGGATCACGACCTGGACCTCTTGATTGATGATTCCAGGCGTGTCAACAGCTAATATAAGTAAGCCATAGTCCCGTACGCCTAGTGCATGTTTTTATCTCGAATGGTGGCGATATCTGGTCCCGACCTACCCATCGGTTTGCGGATTTTTCCACAATCAGCTCCCCCCTTCACTGGAGCACCGCCCCAGCCAGGAAAAGCTCTAAGCTCCCGACTGCTCTCCCGGCATGTGTGGTAGTGTTGTGCATGTCAGTGGTATTTGTGAGTAAGTGGTGAGGTAGGTGAAGTAAATAAGTGTTAATTGTGTGTAAGGAAGGAAGGCAAGATCGCGAGCGGTCGGTGGCCCGTTTGTTGGGTACTGCACCGGCATTCGCCTGGTGTTGATACGAGAAACCACGGAAAACTACCGATCAGTGTAGCCGTCCTCTAGAATTCTCCTCCAGGCAGCAGCTCGACCTACCTACGGAGGTAAGAGCAGAAGTCATGGCAACAATTTTTTCCTGAAAGAAATGTTATCGAATCACATAAATGTATTTCTCGTGTGAAAGAAAAGTTGTACTAATCTGTATACACAACAACTGATGGATCTGTGTCTCTAGTAGCACAGCAGCGTGAAATCAGTTGTCTGACTGCCGCCATAACAAATGAATATAACAGATTTCAAGCAGTGCTCATACATCCAGAGAGCCGTTCTCCAATGGAGAAATGCCCGAGAAAGTCACAGGAAATTGGTGGAAGCGCTTAGGATTAATTCCCTACCGTACCACACAGTGACAAAATGTGCACAAGCAATTGCCGGATTTTACGCGATATCCACAATTTAAACTGGGAGAGGTGTCTCAGTGCATCAACTGATGTCACTGCAGTGCCTCTGGCGGGTCCTAGTTTCGAGACCCGCAGGCGGCAGGATTTTCGACGCCAGCTTGTAAGCTAGATCGAATTCAATCGCTGCCTGGGGGAGAATTCTAGCGGACGGCTGCTCTGTTTGGTAGATTTCCGTGGTTTCTCCGATCAACACCAGGTGAATGCCAGAACAGTACACTAAAAAACGGGCCACGGACCATGCGGGATCTTCCCTTCCTCTTCCTTGTCATATCCTCATCTCTTACACACACACACACACACACACACACACACACACACACACACATACTTACACTAACATACCCTACACTACCACACATGCTGGGAGACCGGTCGGAAGCTTAGAGCTGGTCTCGGTTGGGGCAGAGTCCCGCTGGTGGGAGATACCTGTTTGGGGAAAACCCCGCTAGTCGACGGTATGTCGGCGCCGGATCTAACTATCCAGCTGGGGTAGATGACCGCCTCCTCCCGATGAAAACATGCACTACACTTACGGAAATAATAACCTCAGTAGTTTCCGCGCCCTAAATAACTAAGAATCAATCATCAATCTACATTTTTTTGCATAAAGAAACTATAACGAGAGTCAGAGGATTCGTCTTCTGAATAGGAAAATCAAAGAAATAATCTAGTATCGACTTTGACATAAATTTAGCATGTATTATCCGCAAAAGATATTTGTATGTGACATTCATTAACTAAATTACAAAAGATCCTGAATTTTCTTTACCTGTTAAGTCACAAGAAAAAATGCTGAAATATTAACTAAATTCTATGGAACATTTTCTTGAGCGCCAGTTTTCATTGTTTTTTCAATCAATTCATGTTTTGAATGATATAATAATGATGCGTAATAGGACTCAGAAAAAACAGGCATTTAAAGGAAAATGAGACCGCCTCGGTTCTTTTAAGCGCAATTTATGACATGGCAAAGTTATATTGGAGCCATATTTTAGAAAATTTTGAAAACGTTCAATGGTCATATAAAGTACCCCCAAAAATTAAAGTATCCGTTTCAAAGTTACAGTTACACTTTCAATTATTTTGAAAATAAAGGTTTTAGGGTGATTTGTACTTGGAATTAATGGCATTAATGTATTTTTAAAAATACTGTGGAAAGCTGCTCCAAATTTTTTATTCAAATTTTCTCTCCGGATTACATGCTTAAAAGAATGCCGCAGGTGTCATTTTTGTTGAACTCTGAGTTTGAGAAAATTGTAAATTTAGAAGTAACGCGAGAAAGTATATGCTGTCGTAGCACCTAGTTTGTTTTAGCACAAATTTGTCTCAGAAATATCATATTGCCGAGCCCTGGGAAAGAAAACTGCATGGATACTGTTTCCATAAATGTAGAAAATTACTTCATCTATCACGTTGTGTAGTCCAGATTTGTTGGTTCTTGATACTGAAAAATGATTGGTCGCAAATCCTGTCATTCAAACTTTCTCAAACTTTGAGGAAAGGGTTCTAAGATTGCCGCAGGCAAACTGTTCCAGTCTCTAATGGATCGGTTAGTAAATGAAATTTCCCGACGTTCGTTTTCTGTATTCTTGTCTTAATTTTCTGCACATGATCCGCTCTACCGAAGTACATAAGTTTTCATAGACGACGGTGGATTTCATTCCAAGCAGGATAGCCTGTGTTTGCTTTGTACATACCGTAGAATCGCAACTTAATCCGCCTCTTTTCGAGTGACTCCCATACACCTCTATTTTTTGAACCCCTGAAAGTAAATTTCGATGCTCTGCGTTGGATCTTTTCTAGGTTACCTTGTTGCGATTTTCTGTTCAGGTCCCAACATACCGCGCCGTATTCTAATACGGGTCGCACTAGTGACATACATAAGCTAATTCTTTACATGTCAGTGTACTCTTCTTTAGGATCCGCATAACGAAATGTTACTGGGTTTATTTTTCATTTATACATTTATTCAAGCCTCCATTATAATAAAACATCTTTTACTTCAAGTTAGGTTTATATCAATTCCTAAACGTAGTCATTATAGATCTGAATAAATCTCCATTATGTATGCTCCATGTGCCCGTTGTAGCCATGTGGCAACAAAACAATGAACTCAAATGAACTCAAAACAAAAGCAATGTGGAATATAATAAAAAATACGACAAATTCAACTAGGAACATTGTAGAGAATGTTTTAAAATATAACAATAGAAATGTGAACGGTCCGGCAATAGTGGCTAGTCTCTTTAACCAATACTTTTCGAGAATTGCTGCCGATCTCACTAAGGGTCTTCAAACAAAATATTCAATATCAGACATTTGCGCAAAAATTTTAAACATGATGTTCGTTTCCGAAACTGAAATTGAATTTTCCTATGAAATTCTGAAAATAATCGATAAACAAAAAAATAAATATTCTGCTGGTTTAGATGAATTTCTGTATTAATAAATATTGGCTGGTTTAGATGAAATAAAGAAGAGATAATAAGGCCTCCAGAAATAAATATTCATTTCATGTGTCCAATTCTTTAATTTTTCATATAGTCTTTCTTATTTTACTCCTATAATTGTTATACTTCTCTGTAATTTCAATTTTTGACAAAAATAAGTCCTATTCACTAAGAAATTTAAATTATTTCATTCTACTTCTACATAATGTTTATTTGTTCAAGTAAATCTTGCCCAATGATGTGAGCTAATGGAATTCTTTGTTAAATGAAATTTTAATTTGTCATTGACAAATAAATGAATGAGATATTAAGGACAGTAGAAATAAATGCTAATTTCATAAGTTTTCCTCACTTATATTTTTCCATGTAGCCTATATTCAATATTCTGTGATATAATTTCACATTAGGAACTAAAAAAATGTTCTACAACAAAATTGATATTTTTATATATTGTGCAACTTATTATTGTATACTAGTATTATATTATATTTATTATTATATTTTACTTTTTTGTTGAATTACTTAGCACACTTCCCAGTTGTCTCCTTTGCTTGTAAAAAGCCGGTATTTCCCCAAAAAAAACACGTGTGCAACAACGGCACATAATTTCTCGCATTATTTGTAACGGTTCCGCAATATTATATTTCTACTTAAACGTGCGGAAGTGTTTCCAACCAGCAAAAACTTTTTTCTGCGCCGAGATTCGAATTCCATCGAGTTAACTCACCATGTGAGAGAAAAATTCAAGAACAAAATTTGGGGTCGTTTTTGAGAACTATTTTATAAATTGTCTTATAGATAAGAATAAATTTATAACTTCAGGCTTAAATTAGTAATTTTTTAGTTTAAAAAATATTATATGACCGTTTTCTTATTTTAATTTTCTGAGAAGAGATTACATTTAAGACAAAAATGTCTATATTCTTTTGTACTGTACTTTTGCAATGTTAATTTTTTGTAATTTTCGAAGATTCACCACTCGTTTAAGTACCCTTTGTTCTATGCGTGGAAAAATTAAAAGACAAAATTTGAAGCCGTTTTGAAAAAATTAGCTACTTCTACAGCTAGCGCTGTGGCTTCTACAGCTAGCGTTGTGGCTTTTACAGCCACAGGTACAGGTAAAGGTACTTCTACAGCTATACTACTACAGCTATACTTCGACAGGTACAGGTACAGCTAGCGCTGTTCGTGAGACGTCGCGTCCTAGGCACGCAGTTTCTGCCGGACAGCCAAGTTGCTATTGACTCTGGCCGCGGAAGCGTATGCTCTCGTTTTGAAAACATGTTTTTTTAATTGCAGTAACTTCAAGTGGAAATTATGCGATAACGACTTCTTTTTTAAAAACAATATTACGTGTTTTTTAAAATATAATTTTTAAAACTTATTTTATATTATAAAGAATCTCTAGCTTCAATATTATAATTTTGCAAAGTTAATTTTTTTCGCAATTTTCGAAAATACATTGGGACCAGTTCCAGCTCTTTTTCCCTCAGACAAAGGCTGTGTCATGATTGGTCTGTCATCATGTGGGTGTTCAACACTTCAGTCATAAAGGCAAGCCTCCCGTTAGGTTTAAAAACATGAATTTGAGTAGGTGGAGGGTAATATCTTGCCGAAAATGGAGGACAGAAGTGGCCATTGTTTTTTGCTCAAATTGGTACAGTAAATCTTCGATTATCCAAGGTAACACGAGGGAGAAGTTTGAGATATCCAGGCTAGGTATACTAAGTAATGTTATTGTTTTTCGCGGTTTGAAATTATTTTCCTTCAGTTCTACTTTTTATTAGATTCAGAACTTATGGACGTCAACGTTTTCCCGTTCATAGAAATTCAGGAGAAAATCAAATGCTTCCATTGCTTGACTTTCAAGGAGGCACAACTGGCTGTCTCAATCTGTTAAGTTTCTAGCAAAATAGGTACAAAATACGTACCGCTTACGCGTCTATGCCTTTTACTGTTGGAACTGTCTACGACTTCTGGAATTAAAACGCCCTTTCGTATTATTTTTTAGAATAGTGAACAGGAATAATCGCATTGTAGATAATGGAGATATGGTTAATCAAGTTTTTTTCAGGTTCCGTAAAAATGTCTTTGTTTTCAGGTGGGTTAGGATGCACATCTTTACACGTTTTGTTTTGACGCACTCTTCAGCGTTAGTTTCCGCGTTGTGTTGGCCGATGGTAAAGAAGGTTGGGGATCGGAAAGGCGTGAAATATGTTTCCTAATCTTAAAAAAAGAATTATTTTGAGTTGTGAATGTATGTGGATTCTGGATGCGTGTCTTGTTTACTACTACAAATATTTTTGATTGATTGTATCAAAAGAATGGAGATTAATGGGGAAAAATAGTTTTAATGTAGTGCAAGACACCTCAGGGTCATTTCCACAACAAATCGGAAACTACTGTATCAGGGTTAATTTACAGAAATTTACATTACACTCTTTTTCATAACAAAAATTATTCAAATAGGTTCGAATTAATTTATTAATATGTATTTAAAATTACATTGTAACCAATGTTTACCTTCTCATTGATTTCTATGGCAATTTTTTCTGACTCTGGCTGTCTTTAGAAAGGATCATCTCCCTCGTAATTTATTTTGATTCAAGCGCTTGCATCATGATTAGAATGTTTGCTTATATAGCTGACACGACTTTTAATCAGATTATTCGAATGTTGGCGAGCTTGGTGACACGCGTACTGATCACGAACCGACAACCGAATTTTTCAACTCGCACAAACAAGACCAGTCGTTGGACTGGAACGCATACATTTCCGTCAGCGATTGGACCTCCGTGTTTTTCTACGCGAAGGCTATACTTCGGCTCTATATTTCGTGAATGTAAAAAGCAAAAGCAAAAGAAAAAAAAACTGAAACAAATCACGAGCAGTGGAAGGCTGGGACGGCGGTGACCGCTGCCAAGGCGAAGCGACCCCTCTCCCAACGAGCAGCCTTTGTTTTCCCTGCGAAGGGGCGGGGCGGGGAAGGACGGGGCGGAGCAGGCAGGGGCGGGGAAGAGCGAATCGGGGAGAGGCGGGGAATGAGAATCGGAGAGAGCCGGAGCGGAGCGAACCGACGCAAGAGGCGAAGCGTAAGGCGTCAGGGGTGACACGAGGCAGATGATTAATTGGTGATTCTGGGCGCGTCAACTGCTAAGGTCATTAGTCTCGTATGAGCAGCGCATGTTTTTATCGCGGAAAGTGGGGTTGATCTTCTCTCGGTGGATGGCGAGATCCGCCGCCGAACTACACGTCGCGTTGCGGGTTTTCCCAACCAGGTATCTGCCACCAGCTGGACACAATCCCAGCCGGGACAACCTCTGAGCGCCCGACTGGTCTCCAGGTATGTGTGGTAGTGTAGTGCATGTAGAGTAAGTGTGTATAAGTAAGGGGAGAGGATAGGATAAGGGAGAGGAAGAGATGATCGCGCACGGTCAATGGCCCATTTATTAGGACCACGTATCGTCAAATAAGGGGAAGCCTAAACGTTGGAATCCAGAAAGTTGAAGAAATGCAATTCAGACGTACTATTTACAGGACGTACTATTATCAGACGTAGTATTATCAGACGTACTATTACATTCATGCGTGCTATTACCAGGAGAAATGAGAGGAGCTGAGAGTGGCGCAAAGGGGGATAAAGGCGTTCAAAGACGACCGATACTGAAAGCAGATACGAGTTGTTAGGTATGACGTGGGGACGCTGTAGAGAGGAGCGTGCGGCTTATAGCGTAAGTTGAAGAGAGCAACACACCAGAAATGTCCAGAAAGAAGCCACCAGAAAGGATGGCATGTAACAAGAGAGGCGCCGACGGCCGCTCGGCGGACACTGAAGGTACAGGCGAAAAGAAAGGCGCGGAGACCAGCTTCATCTTGTTAAGTTGTTAGGCATTTGTCAGTTGCCGAGTCGAATCACTTAAAAGAGCTTTTGTCGAGGCGTGGCGAGGGGTGGGGCGAGGCGAGGGGTGGGGCGAGGCGAAGGGCGAGGCGGGGCGGGGCGGGGCGGGGCGGGGCGGGATAGGGCGGGAAGGGGGGCGCGGCGGGGCTGCAGGGATGGAGAGCCAGGCGTTGGCGAGTGCGAGAGCCGGAGAGTAGGAGACGCAATGTCTGGTGCCAGTGGGGCGCTGAGCCCGGGGGGGGGGGGCGCAAAGGGCAAGGCCGATCCGCGATCGGAGGTGGGCCGTGCGCGCCAAGGGCCGTGCCCGCAGACGCAGGGCTGCGCTCCTCGAGCTGTCGGAGCAATCAATAACCGACGCCATGGCGCCCGAGACAAGTGCAACTAATGACACGTCGGCCCCACGTGGTCTCCTCCGCTTGCTACCCCTCCCACGCTCTCCCATATCTTCTCGTCCTCTTCCCCCTCTCCCATCTCCATCCCCTTCCTCCTTCTCCCCTCACCCTCCGCCTCCCCGTTCTTCACTCTCCTCACCCTCCTCTCTGCCATCCGCCTGTTTCCCCCTTTCCTCCCCATCAACTATATCCTCACGTCTCTCACGCTTATCCCTCTTGTCCCTTTTACCCCTCTCCGACAGACCTTTCCCTCCCCCTTCATCCTTCTAACTCTCTTTCCCTTTTCCATCCCTTTCCCCTCCCCATTCCCTTCCTTCCCCTCTCTTCCCGTCTCCATCCGCCCGTCCATCCCTCTTCCTCTCCCTGCGCGGGCGTCGCCTCGCGGAGGCTTAAAGGCGCACTTGTTCCTGCGCGGCCCGCGGCGAAGCGGCCGCCACCTTCCTCGCCAACTCCGCAAAGGAAGCCGCGACGCGACTCGGCGCGGCTCGTTAGCGTGTATTTTTGGACGGAAGTTCATACAAGGCACTTAGACGTCTCTGTGTGATCTTCACTGTCTGTGCTGTTGGACGTCAAACGTGCAGAGTACGCTGAATTACCTTGGGCGTTGTTTTTGTTTCGGAACTTTTTCTAAGTAAATTGTAAAATACTAGGTTTGGCCAAAATTAGCACGGTGAGGGTCTTAGCTAGTCGCGAGCTTAGAGATTGTCCCGGTTGGGAAGGTGCCCATCTGGTTGGATAACTTGGTTGGGGCAACCCGCAAGGCGACGTGTAGGACGGCGTCGGATCTCGCCATCGACCGGGAGATGATCTCCGCCACTTCCCGCGATAAAAACATACACTACTCTTGCGGAACTAATGACATTAGCAGTTAACGCGCTCGGAATCACCAATTAATCTTCTTCTGCCTCGTGTCTCGCCTGACGCCTCTCGCGTCACTTCGCTCTTGTCCTGCTCTCTCCGATTCTCATTCCCCGCCTCTCCCCGACCCTGTCTCCTCCACCCCGTCCTGCCCCGCTAATTAGAGTTCCACTAAATGAAATGCGACTAAATCGCGCAAAATCAACGTGTCTTGTCGGTTCACAACAAAAGACACTCTCAAAAATTGTCATTTTACAGGAGAATGCATTTCATCTATGTGTGCGTGCAAGTGTGTGCGAATGCGGTACTAGCCTGCTTTCTCCACCTGGTCGCAGGGTGATGCGAACCCAGGGAGAGCACGTGAACGCAGCACAAACACACATTTTCCTCTGGTAGCTCATGTTGTATTCAAAGGGGTATTAATGAAAGAGCACATCGTTACGACAATGACAAAAGCATCGTCCAAACAATATATGTGATCAGCCAGACGATAAATGAAAATATTCAAAAGTAAATTTAATGTAGTGTGTTTACTGGAAATTGCTACAAAGATGTAAAAAATAAATACACAATCCTGAATTGCATTTCCTTTCATCAATCTGCATTGACCTTAAAGTGATTAAAGCTGGAAGCAGGCGATATATGGTATCAGAGAGAAAAATGCGGAATATCAATATGGAAAAGCTAAAATCCACACAGGGTTACAAATAAGGAAAAATAAATTCCCATTTAATCAATAGACGTGGTCTTATTTTGCATGGCGAGGCTCAAGCCATTAGGTCTGTTTTTCCACCTGAACACGCAAATTTCACTACTCTCCTTTGGCCATTTACCAGAGAAAGAAAGTAGCTCTCGAGATTTGAATTTTGCTCGAAGGCTTCTTTTAGATTTGAGGATCTTTTACATGGAGTAAATCTACAACAAGGGGTAGTCAGCTTTACTTCCACTCTGAAGAAAGACGTACGAATAATATTTTCTCCTTTAAAATTTCACCGCTTCAATCGCGTTTGAACCTTCCAACATGTATTCAATTGAGTTTGAATCGGGTAAAATAGCCCGACAAGCTACTTGTTACATCACCGAAACCGCCGATAAAGTTCTCGTGGCAGTAAGTCGATTCCTACACTACGTCACCATGACGAAGTAGTCTTAATATGCGTATTTGAGCTGTTTGGAGCAGCATCATAATAAATTATTACTAATAACTTATATTGTCTCAGCTGCGCTGTAGCGCAGGTTCGTCCTTGTATAAGAAGATGGCGGCTTCAGCCCTTGGTGTCTTGTTTCAGTCTGTTGCAACTACGTCTCGGCTTCTGTTCACGGACGCGGCCAAGAATTTCGCCTCTGCCCCTATCAAATAGATACATTGTTGTAGGGTATTGTTTTGGACTTCGAAATAAATTTTCAAGGCTGCAAGACGTAACACCAGAGCAGTTGGTTACAGCCCCCATCCAAAAAAGTTCATAAAAAAGAACGTTGACACGATGGTACGCAATTGAGCGACTGCAAAAAAAATCTTTGATTTCAGCCTCATGCAAAGGTAATATTATTTTCGTGTTTACAAGTCCACTTCAGCTCGCACTCGTGTCTTTGACGGGTTTACTTGCGTTTCTAAAATAACGCATATGCTCATGAATACGAACTCATTTTTTCTGGAAACTTCATTATTAGTATTTTGGTATTAGTGAATTAAAAATCTCGGATCAAAGCAAACTCCATCGAGATTTTAAGAGATCAATTTTACCCGGAAATTACCTGAAACAGAGTTGATACAAAACTCTCCATGAAGGAAGTCTCAGCTGCAAACTGGCAGCTTCATTAACTGAAGAGTTGTGATCAGCTCTCTCTTGTCTCAAAATCGACAGCGTAACGGTTCCCTAATCCTAATGGTCTTGTGATGAGAGTTGCGGAACTAGCAAATGAATCACGGTCGTGCTAATTTCACCGGGAAAATTTTGTTGGGATTTCTTATTATACAAATAACGACAGAAATAAAAAAATACTCTTGCGAACACGAGGTTCCCGAAGTCAGATGGAAAAAATTGCGGTTTTTTGCTACAGCATTATAATACTTTCTTTATACTATTTAAGTAGTATGCCAGAAAGAGGAAAGTGAGCAAGTGCCGGAGATAAGGAAACTCACACATCGTATATGTTTCCAAGAACCTGTATATACTGACGTGATAGTATTTCATCACAGCCCGAAATGGGAATTAACGGAACAAAATACAAAACTACACCTGATTTGTGAACAGTTTACACTGCCCATGCTTCAACTGTTTTACAGACAGTTTCTTAAAAAGAATAAACCATAAATAAATATATAAATAAAACAGTCCCTTTTTGTATCTCCTTAGATATGCTATAGATGTCTATGTTCTTGTCCCAAACATGTTTAAATAAATTCTCAGTTTGTTCCTTCAGATTGGCGTCGTATTTTTGAAACATCCAGTATGTAACTAGAAATTCATAATATTCCTTTTACTTACATATTAATACTATCGTTGATAAGACAAGATAAACTGTGTAGATGAAGAGAAACATTCCGAAGAAAGACAATTTTGTTAGATCCATACCAGAAATGTAGCGATTTACAAATACAAGCAAAAGTGGGCGAGATAACCTAATTCATGTAAACATTCATAGAAAATAAATTTTCAAAATTTGTATTTATATTTTAATAATATTTGACAGAGAGGATGAATCTTATGATGTATGTGCATATTTTGCAAGAACCTACATTTTTTAAATATTTTTTGTGGCGTCTACAATTCGACACTACGCAACACTGCGCTTAGCGCAAATCCTCCATTAACTTTGTGCGCTGGGAAGTAATCCTCTATTTACTTTATTTGTCATGTTCCGTCACGTCTCAGTTGTCAAGAGGACCGCCAGGTAGCATCTCCGCGTACGCGCCTCTGCTGTGCGCACCTGCGTCACTACCTAGCGGTCAGAATTGGAAAGGAAAAAGGATAGGGGTAGGGTTGAGGACACGTCACAGGGGTTGGACTGACCCTTGTGAAGCAGCCAAATTCGTTTTGTTGGAACCAGTTTCACGAGATTCGATAGGGATCGAACCCGGACCTCAGTGGTGAAAGGCTAGCAACTTCGCTATGTGCCACGAGCGAGCAGGCAAAAAAACGATATTTGTCTGCTTCATTAGACTGTTGTTTCTGTATAAAATATTTTACCTCGAGTGCGTGGTCGAAGGTGATTACGTAACTCGGCAGTGAAAATTTGTATGGAAATTGGGGCGTCAGGAGAATAAGAATTGGTACTGGTGGTACTTTCTAAGAATTGGTACTTTCTCTGTTAAGTGTATTTCATATTTTGCATTAATGTTGAAGGTAGCTGTTTACCCGAGAAAAAATCTAGAATTTTGTGTCTATTTTGGTTTCCCTTGTGCCTGATTGTAGTAATTTCATTATGCTTTTAGAGATAAAATAATAAACATTTTTTCTATATTTCTTTACCAATAATTGGCAAAAATGCAGATTTTTACTTCTAACATCATAACTCTACAACAAATTGATGTAGTTTGATTGCTCTTTTTTTAATTATTCACAATTGAATATTCTAGTGAATGAACTAGAATGATAAAGGTACTGTGATAACTAGAGTCAGGATTTGATTATTTGAGAAAAATAATAGTTCATAAATTTATTCTGGACATTTCAGTTCATAAATCTGAAACTTTTAGTGACAGATTATTCTAGTTCATACACTAGAGAAAATCAAGTGTTACATGCTGCGAAAAGAATTATATTATTATTTTCAATAGTTTATGATTTATGGAATATAATACAAAATACTACCAAATCAACTAGAAACCCCGTAGAGAATGTTGTTTAAAAATATAACGATATAAATGTGAACGATCCGGCAACAGTGGCTAGTCTCTTTAACCAATACTTTTCGAGAATTGCTGCCGATCTCACTAAGGGTCTTCAGGCACAAAATTCAATAGTAGACAGTTCACCCAAAATTTTAGACACGATGTTCGTTTCCGAAACTTCTTCCGATGAAATTCTCAAAATAATCGGTAAACTAAAAAATAAATATTCGTTCGGTTTAGATGAATTCCCGGATGCTTTGTTAAAGACCTGTGCGTATGCCATTATACACCCGTTAACTCACATATGAAATTCATCGTTATGCACCGGAACGTCTCCAGATATTTTCAAAACAGCTAAAATTAAGCCGTTCTTCAAAAAAGGCAACAAAAATGAAATTCAAAATTATCGGCGCATTCTCTTCTATCAGTTTTTTCAAAAATATTAGAGAGACTTTTTTACGTACGAATGGAAACGTTTCTCAGTAAACACGACGCGCTTTCAGATTGTCAACATGGATTTAGCAAATCAAAATCAACGGAAACAGCTATATTTTATTTTCTTAAAGATGTCGCCTCATCATTGGATCAAAAAGAGGTACCTATTGGATTATTTTTAGATCTCTCAAAAGCTTTTGACGTCATTGCTCATGACATTTTACTTTCAAAATTACCTTCATATGGAATCTGTGGTATTGCTCTAGATTGGTTATGTTCGTACCTTAAACAACGATCTCAGAAAGTTGAAATACCTTACTGGAAAGATGGAACATTACGTACGCACCTTTCCGACTCTTTGCCCATTGCACGTGGAGCTCCTCAAGGATCGATTTTAGGCCCTATTCTGTTCCTACTTTACGTAAACGATATACCCTCGACGATTCGAAACGGAAGAACGGTTCTCTTTGCAGATGATACGAACATCCTTTGCAATAAAGATACCGTAAATAGTACACTATCAGATGTTTCAAATTGGTTCCGAAATAACAAATTAATAGTAAACGAAAAGAAAACGGTTTTAATGCAGTTTTCCATTTCAAATAAACAATTCTATGCTCCATTGAAAATGAACGGTGCTACATTGACTGATGTTAAGGCAACAAAATTTTTAGGTCTCTCAATTGAGTCAAACCTTAAATGGAACGTCCATTTAAATGAATTGAACACAAAATTAAGATCATTATGCTACGCGTTCAGAATTCTTGCAAATTCAATCAGCCTTCATACTGCTCGTTGTGTATACTTCGCGAATGTTCATTCCCGCCTGAGATATGGCATAATATTCTGGGGAAATACATCTTATAGCTCCCAGACTTTTAGATTACAAAAACGAATTGTACGAATAATAACCAAATCCCACCCACGTGATTCATGTAAGCCTCTCTTCATTAAGCTAGGAATTCTACCATTACCGTGTCTGTTTATTTACGAATCAGTGTTTTTTGTCAAAAATGACTTGCTTAAGGGCGGGAATATATTTTCAGAGAATGCCGATGTCTATTACTATAACACTCGATGTAGAAATCATATTCATCAGGTGACAGTATCAACAGCTCAATACAAAAAATTTACATACAATACATGTACATTATTTTACAACACTTTGCCAGATGACATTAAACGATTAAATTCGCTAGAAAAGTTTAAATCCCAGTGAAATCGTTTCTGCTGCATAACTGTTTCAATACAATTAGAGACTATACTGAGCATCACAAGAAAAGTAACATTAATTTTAACAATGATACATAATGCATTATCTATTATTTGGACTGTATAATAGTGTATAAACAACCTGTAACAACTATTGTACTACAGTCTCCGGGTCAATGACCCCCATCTCGATCAGGTTTTTCGTCCAGTTTCCCTGATCCATTGAGCAAATGCTGAGATGGCCCCTTGTTTTGCTTCTGGACATAAATGTAACTTCATTTTCTGTGCACGTCTTCTAGAATTCTGTGGGAAATACAATTATTCAAATTATCGTTTCCATGTTGTCGCGGTAGGAAGTATTATTCCGAAGGACAACATGGATAAGTGCCAAAATTTATTGCATATTTATCCTTGAAAATAGATTTTGTTACATGGGAGGTTGTTTTTAAAATATAAGTAGTATATGACTTAGTGTAGGGATCACAGAATTTTGAAAATGTGCACACAATTCACTTTTCCCCATAGCACGTCATACGCAGTTTGAACTGTTTTTTGACGTAAAATAAATAAATAAATATGAAGTTTGACCTGCATGAATGTGCTGAAAAGTTCCAATTCGGGAAAATGCATCTGAAGTTTTCACTAACGGCTCACTAACGGCTTGACAGTTGACACTCGCTTCAAAAAACAATTTCTGAGAAACTAGAAAACGTTGCGAGAAACGGTTTGAAGCATTTTAAAGAGAATAAAACAGTATACTGCCCAACAAAAATTGAGAAACACGAAATTTCACGATTTTTCATTATTCTCAGGTAGAGAGCTATGTTAAAGGGGCTAATTTTTTACCTTAACTTGGTTTGAGTTCCATTTTATTCTTTGAGTTTGAAAAAGTTTATTTCCCTTTTTGTGTTGTTCGTATCAAAATATTCCGTTTCAAAGGACTTTGTGTTTGATTTTCCTCGGGATAGAAGACGCCCTCTGATAACACAGGCTTGCAAAATTGAAGTTTTTGACAAACATATACAAGAGAGCATACAAGAGAAGTTGAAGCAGAATTCAATGTTATGTGGTGAGCTGATGTCAAAAATGACCTAAATTTTTTTCCATGACGTCAGGATATTTTGCAAAATTGATATCGATATTGTTTTCTAATATCGTATTTCAAAAGGAATTATTTCGAACAATATTGCATGAACTATATGGCAAATGGTTTTTATCCTGTTCGATCTGAGAAAACATCTGAACTGAATCGCCTCCAGGGTCCTTATTTTCGGTATAGCAGCCATGAACATTTGGGTGTTCCCA
This sequence comes from Teleogryllus occipitalis, assembly GCA_011170035.1. Taxonomy (NCBI): domain Eukaryota; kingdom Metazoa; phylum Arthropoda; class Insecta; order Orthoptera; family Gryllidae; genus Teleogryllus; species Teleogryllus occipitalis. The sequence goes on along the minus strand of BLKR01003570.1, from coordinate 124,277 downwards.
GTCTGAAGGCTGAAGAGATGGCTAGCTATTCGATTGGAGGCAAAGGTACGGGCACATCAGATCCATGAACGGGGTGTATGGCCGATGAAATGTTTCAGGGCAAGAGATGCACTTTTGACTTTTTTTACTTTCTCGTATACTTAGGTATATACGGAATAATATACGTAATTTATACGTATACGTAGCATGTACGTATACGTAGCATGTACGTATACGTAGCATGTACGTATACGTAGCATGTACGTATACGTAGCATGTACGTATACGTAGCATGTACGTATACGTAGCATGTACGTATACGTAGCATGTACGTATACGTAGCATGTACCTATAAGTAGCATGTACCTATACGTATGTTAGTAACCTATATACGTAATATATTACTACCTTGTATTTTCACGTATATACGTTGTATAGAGAAAGTTATGTAATGCTGCGGAAAAGCGATTTCGAGATTGCAATGGAAATATGTTTTGGTATTTCCCCGATACCTAAAAAGTGTTTTCAAAGCATTTTCCGTTGTTCATTTTCAAAGCATCCGTCCGTTGTGAACCTCATTGATCTTAAACCATACATAGGATTTTTTCCAAAATGTACTTTCCCCGGTCGATGTTGCTCGACTCGAGGCGCTGCGATTTTGAAAATCTTTCTTCAAAATTGGTGGGTACTTTACACGAAACCCCCCGAACATTTTCATAATTTTCTCAAAAACGGCCCCAAATTTTTTCTTAAAAATTAGAGTAAAATACACTTACAAAAATGGCGTATGTCCGATTTTAACTCTGCATTTTCGAAAACTACAAAAGTTAGAATTTTTTCGGCGTCTTCCTACAACTGCAAAATTGAAGATAGAGATTTTTACTTGAAATACAATTTATGTCCATAATGTTCTTTCATTAAGGTCATGGACTATTTTTTGAAAATTTTAGTAGTTTTCGTGCAATATTGCGTGCAATATTTGCAATTTTTAAAAATTACAAAAACAAGGTTTTCTCAAAAACGCCTAAAAAGTTTTCCTTTTAACTTTTGATAGGGATATGGCTAAATGCAATCTATAAGATGGCATGAACGCTATATAGCTCTATTCTTTTTTAAATTACAAATATGTAATTTTTAACATTTCTCACATCGTTAATTTTGGTTCTATTATTAGGAAACCGAAAATCGATAAAATGTCAAAAAATGTACTTTGGGTGGCGATAGATGACAGCTGGCAATAGGGTGGGGAAGACCATAAGGCCTGTAAACATTAAGGATATCAGAAAACTTTACTGTGAGAAAGTCTCTGCCATTTTGCAGCACCACTATTTTGCGGTTATACCCAAGACGAGGCAGATACAAAAGTATCAGTTATCAGTGATTTTTCGACCACCTCCATGTCATACGAATTCCAAATCGCTAAATAGTTTCTTTCATTTGAGTAAGATGTGTCATAGAGACTGCACACAAACTTTATAAGGAGCCCACGATTTGTCCTGGTGTCAGAGTTTCATACTAAAATATGGAAGATAAAATTGTCTTACACTCTCTTTAATGCTTCTCATGTGATTTTAATAACAATACATTTCGTGAAAATAAATTTTCGTAGAGTTGGCTACATTGTGAAAATTTGCCAGATGGTTTTTGTTATATATGCGACATGTATAAAAATCATCTCGCAAATTTTCATAAAGTCTCGAACTCTAAGCCGTGTTTCACAATATGCACAGAGAAAATCATTCGTTAAAATTACATCTGTGATGCAGTTTCTCCTTGTCACTGTATCAGCGCACGCACGACACTAGAGGTGAAAGAAAAATTGAGACGAACTGACTGCCGCTTACGCTCGCCGAAGGTGACTGTCCATTCTGATCAGGGATAAAGATTCCCGCAGCGCTGTGGCAGAGATTGTGACCGGAAGGTAGGGACAGCGATGGGGAGGTGTCACAAAGATGGGGAAGTGTAAAAAAGAATGATTGTTAGGCAAGAAGGGAAGACATTCAACGCCAAAAAAGTATGATAGTTGTTCATAAAAATCCAAGTAAAATTGAAAATTGACGTGACGTATATTTTTTATTACTTTTTTGAAATTTGCACCAAAAATACGTGAAGTTACAGCTAGCAGTTAATTCTCTTGTATTTGTTTCATCTCAAGCATGTGTAATTAATAGATGCCCATTCCAGCAATGAAATTATATGAGACAATCATTTACTTGTAGACAATTTGGGGAGAATTGGAATGTTTGTGTGAATTTATGTTTTATAAATGTTTTTCAATTATATCACTTTTATTAGAATATGCACGAACAAAACGGGTTTTTCTCAGATACTTCAGCGAAAGAGGCTACTTCCTCTTGTTTAATATAGTTGATAATATTAATGATACAATATCCATAAAATATAATTGCAATTACAAGGTCTTTTAAACAAGGAACTGTAAATCTCCATTTTTCCCTGTTTTTCATCCGTGCTCACAATTATTAACCTGTTTTTCTTTCGTTTCCTGAAAGAAATTACTGTGTAGGAAAGAGCTCATTTTGAACAGATATTCCACATATTTTCTGTCTGAGATTTGTAGTCATTTCTCAATGAATTCAAGATGTTGAAGATTAATTCACGTTATTGAAAATAGCTTTAAAAAGATCACGAAATTTCGCGTTATGGAATCTTTTGTTTAAAGTTAATAACATTCCTACCACTTCCGATCCTTAATAGTGATATCTGGCATTGTTGGTTGCTGTGTTGGCTGCAAGGCTTTCAGGCTCCGTGCAGTGTGAGAGTGGAGCGGATTTAAATGCATTGAGCGTCGTGATTTACGGAATGACTGAGACGTCAAGGACCAAGGGTGACAATTGTCCTGCAAGGCTGAAAGGAAATTTTTTTGCTTCTGATTATTGACTTATGGCAGTTTGCAGCAATGGTCGATCGTAAGGTTATTAAGATGCGTCGTCAGAGTTTGTATATTTGTAGGTTTGCGGCACGCGAATGGAATGCAAATGGCTCATTATTCCTAATAAATAATGACATCTCCAGTTTGACTCCTTGATACAAAGGGGACCGGCGGAGCGCGGCGGAGCGCACTTCGAATTCTCCATTTGTTTACGTAATCGCGCGTTGTGATTGCGTAAATCCCATTGACTTCTGCAAACTCCTCTCCCGGCCGAGGTAGAGGAACAGCTAGAAGCGCGGGTGGAGTGATACGGGTAGGGCAGAGGCGGCGAAGCACGGGGAGGAGGCAGAGGCGGATTGAAGACGGGTAGGTTCAGGTTGAACGATTGATTTTTCCGGACAGTTCAACTGCTATTAGTCCTGTTTGTGAAGTGAATGTTTTTTTCCCGCGAGGTGATGGTGGTGGTGGTGATTCATTGTCCACTGATCGGTGAGATCCGACGCAGACCAATACGTCAGCTTGTCGGGGACTTCCATTTTCCGCTCTCTCTCGCTAGCAGGGCGGCCATTTTCCGCTGTCTCCCTCAACTGGGACAATCTGTAGGCATCGGGAGGCGGGGCGGAGGCGACAACTCGAAAAGATCGGAATAGCAGTTGTTATCTTCGGGCGTAATTCCGCTTAGCTGCTTTAAGTTAACATCATCTCGACACAGTAGATGGCAAATTGAACTTGAAAGGAGAGGAATATTGAATATTATGTGACGTTTTGTAAAATAGTACTCGTATTATGTTCTGCTCTTCACGTTTCTTCCCATTATAAATTAAGGAAGAAAAGACTTTATAAAAAGCAACCGACTGCACAATATCTCCCTAGAGTTAAAAATATAATTTTGTGAACAATAAAATACTATTGTCTTTAAGTAAGTAAGTAAGTCCTTATTTTGGGGGATAATTCGTACATTCGCAATATTAAAACCATTTTACCACAAACATTATACGTGCTAGAGAAATTATAAGTACATATTTGGAATCAGGGCGTGATACATAGTAAATTACGCATATTATATTTCTGATGTTTTTTTTATTGTTGAAATTTGTTATTGGATTTATTTAATATAAAACCAGTTATAACAAGGTACATAATACCCCCAAATTGGCGGACCAAAACAGTTTTCAGTCAGAATCGATAGATTGTTCCCAATGCTGTTTTTCGGCACTCGCGAGGAGCTCAGAATATTAACGTTAGATCCCAACCCAAGTTCGTTTTTCAGCAATTGTACCTGGTCTTGAATAAAATCATTTTAAGGATCCTTGTCTTTTATTGGATACTTCAATAATGATGTTCGGTTTCGACATTGGAACTTGATATTTTGTAAGAAGTCACTAGTAATCATGTCGGACGTACTAGGTCAATTTCCAAAATAAATTTTTAAAGAGTTTGTTAATGTCTGTCATCTCGTTATAATTGTTAAGTATTCCGGTCTTCATCTTGAAAAAGAGAGACACTACAATATACTTTTCTCCAAATCATATATAGTGTTTTCACATTTATGATTTAAAAAATAAAAAAAAATATAAAAGATATTACAATCAAGTCGTAGAGATTGAAAAAATATTTAAAAACCCTTAAAACATTCGTTTTTACTGAGTTAATCCAGAGGGTAACAATATGAAACTTTTTGTTTTGTCCAGCCCAAGAATAATTCCATATGATTAGATTATTAACATTGAAATTTGATTTCAGCTTAGGCAAAACTTCAAGAAAAAGAAACAAAGATATCATAGTCAGGTGAACTTAGTTTCTTTGATCATACATTCTTAAACGCACAGTCATAATTTACGACATGAATACCAAAGTTAAACGTCCGTAGCTGGCCTAAGTAAACCACAGTTCATGGCGAAATATGAGATGTAGGAAGATCCTGTTGAAGATCGGAAGCAGTAGCCCATCACTCTTCTCGCGCTTTCACAATTGAATGTCTTGGTTCATTTGTGTCTTCGCAGCGGACATTTAAGCTAAAAGCAGCCGCTCTGCTGCATCAGCGAGTGCAGGTCTGTGCACTAACTCATCACAAAACTTGCAAGCGTCTGTTGAAAGTAACTGGAAACATATGTTGAAGCATGTATAGAACACCTCACGAAATGTGTGATGCTTTACAGGTTAATGTAGATGTGTATGTTTTCTTGGTATTTTTTGATAGACTATAATGTGTTTTTTCCTATTTATCAGAGATTCAGGCACAACAAACTCCGGCACGAAGGCTGCCAAGCTGCCCACAGCGCCATGAACTCGTAGCGGTCTTAAGCAGAACCACACAGGATATGCTGTGTTTTTAATTTTTTTACTGAGATTTAGTTCATTTTGAGTTTGGCAAATTTTAAAGGCGGAATACCAGGGTTTTGCTGTATGCCAATTCATTTAATTATTCAGCATATGACAAGAGTATACCATCAGTTTAACATCATATTTCTAATGCAAAATGCGAAGTCGGTTGGGGTCTCAAGGTCATTGTGGGTTTTTACTCAATTGGTAAATTGTGCACGAAAATAACATGTTGGTTTATATCAATGGTTGTTGAAAAAATGTGTTAAGTCAATCTCAAAAATTTTGCATCAGATGATGACAACATGGAAGTTACGAAAGCAGAGACTATATTAAAAAAAGCGTGTATTAACGTTATGAAAGAATGATGAAGGAAAGTGAAAATTGGGTCAAAGAATAAAATTATACATCAAAAGATATTTACAATTGAATTGAAGTTGAAAGCATCAATATTAAATTGAATATAATTAAATGCCTTGACTAATACCAGTTAATTTAATTTTTAAGAAGCGTTTTGGACGAAGAGACATATTCTTTTATGAAAACAACATTGAATATTATGGACTAGGTAATTCAATAAATAAATGTAAAGCGGAGCGTGAGAATCAAGAAATACTATTTTTTTCAATATGAATGTTTTGTGCAAGTCTTGATCAAATGAACGTGAGAATTTTCATTTTTTATAATGACGCTTTACTACGTAAGTACTGAACGTACAGAAAATAAGAGTAATCTTATTTCCAAAGTAACGTATCTCAATTTCTTTTTGTTTTCTATGTTAACGCATCACTATATTCTTCAGACACTTCTCTGTCATACTGCCAAATATTGTGTTAAAAATTGCGTTCCTCTTATGTTGAACGGTACCCTAAAACAATTAACTCTTCTTGAACCGTGAAAAGTGACTCAAGGCATGAACTGTCACTACAGTGCTTCTGACCGAGCGAATCTAGGTTCAAGACCAGACGGTGACAGGATTTTCGATATTAGATAGCTAGGTCGAATTCAGTTGCTCTCTGGAGGAGAATCCTAGCGGGCGGCTGCTCTGGTCGGTAGTTTCCAGTGGTTTCTCCAATCGACACCAGGCGAATGCCGGGTTAGTACCCTAACAAACGGGCCACGGACCGCGCGCGATCTGTCCTTAATTTTCCTTCTCCTATCCTCACCCCTTGCTTACACATACTTACACTAACGTGCAATAAACTATCACACATGCCGGGAGATCGGTCGGGAGCTTAGAGCATGTTCCGTCTGTGGCGGTGTCATGCTAGTGGGGTGATACCGGGTTGGGGAAACCTCGCTAGCCGGCTGTACGTCGGCGCTAGATCTCGTCATCCAGCAGGAGGAAGATGATTGGGAAGGATCACCGGCATATCGCGAGGAAAAAACATGCACTACACTTACGGGGCCAATGAACTTAGCAATTGACGCGCCCCGAATCACCAATCAATCAACATAAAGCGGAATGTGAATACTTTCCTTTCATGGAGTTTCGTCTCTCATGGATAACTTGTGTGACATGTCCGTTGCAGATGGACATCTTGTCACATCGTGTCTTGATGTTCACGTAAGTGTTCCTGCGCGTCATTAAGGTTAATGAGGCCTCCTACTAAGAAGGTCCGTCAACGGAAGAGTCACAGCAAATGCACTGTGTAACATTTTCATGGCCATCCGTGCATTAAAAAACCCTATTTGACAATGTACCGGGCTGCTTTTTTTTCACGGTTGATTTGAGTTAGAGAAAGGACAGAATAATGTTGTTGTCGGCCCCCCTGGGTCCAGATATTCCAACAGCTAACTTTCGAATATATTTGCAGATGAGAACGCATTCCAATACATGTTTTTTTACGATGAATTTATAGTGCTATGCCTGCTTGCCATCTGGACCTGTTTGGTCGAAACCATGGTGCGTACGTATTCGGTACAACGTACTCAACAAACAATACACTGCGCCGACAGACAATAGTTTACTTACATGCATATTAGGCCACTTACAAAAAAATCCTTTTCTTTGCATTGTTGAGCTTAAATAGTTTTCTTTTCATTTCAGAAACCCTTATAAATAGAAATATATTAAAAATAGAAAATAAACTAGTGAAATCACATTTTACAAGAGTACCGTATCAATTTGATCCTAGAACAGAGTGTATGCGATTGAAATTATTTATGAGATTAGAGAAAATAGAAATCTTTATGTGATATTTGGAGAAGGAGGAAAGCTAAAAACTTTGAGTTATATGATATTTGGAGGAGGAGGAAACTTTGAGTCCAGGAGCAAAACAGAAGACCCTCTTAGCAATTGTTCAGTGAATCAATGGACACCCGACGGAGAATTTTACTTTTTCTATAGTTCGTTGAACAGAGACATTTATGTGTCCCGACCAGAAGAATTCAAATATTTCGAGAAAAAATCACGTTTTGTGTCTCTTTTTTACCGAAAAAGTAGAATGTTTTGCTCGTTTTTATTCGTAGTATGAGAATAAGTTAATCAGTATGTGCACTTTCATTTTATATAATTGTAAGTCGATCGTACAGGTTTCTGCACATACCAGCTTTAAGATGACATTGTTCACTTTGCTTTTATGATAAGTTTTAACGTTATCACTTGATGTTTGCTTGTTCCGACGTAGACATGACTGGAACATTCTCAGTTTGCATAAAAAGAACAGGCTTTCGTAATCCGGTTTTTGTGATGTAAATGTATAGCAAAAGCTGAAATCCCTAGAATACTTTCTGCACGACGACCACTATTACACTTGTAATAGTACAAGTGTGAAGGTAGGGGGACTGGAACAACGCCGAGCAGGTGTTAGGGGCACACGTTCCCTCCTTGGTTTTGCGGCTATGACTGACACATTCTTGAAGAGATCATGATTCCGTTGAAGAGATCGATTCAGTCGTCGCTATCTGTTTCTCCGTTTACGAAAAAAACTTAACTGCCAAGGAGCGATCTAGAGTAGTGGAACACGTGAATTCCACTAGCAATGTCCGAGTGGTGAGAGCACAGCGTTGGAAGAGAAGCCGTGGAGCCACGAGGGACCTAGTTACCTATAACCCGTCGACTGCGGCAAAAGGAAACCAACATGCGGCTCGAAGAGCAGAGAGTGGGCGGGGCTGCGGGGGCGGAGGGGGCACAAGTGGCTTCCTCGGGGGCTGCGGCTGAGACGCCGCGACGCGCGTGGTGTGGTGTAGCAGCAACCCGAGAACCGCGGAGTGGTGACGGAACGTGGAAGGGGCCGGAACGTGGAAGATGCGGACCGCAGTAAGGGGATGGAACGTGAAAGGGAAGGAACGCGAATTGGGAAGGAACGCGAATTGGGAAGAAACGTGGAAGGGAACGAAGCGGAACATGTAAGGGGAAAAAAGATCGAAGCAGGAATAGTGGCGGGAACGGTGGTCGACCAAGGGGGCGGAGTCGATGGGTTTGGGGTGGGTACGGAGAAGGGACGAAAAGAGGACCGGAAAGGGAACGGATTGGATTGATTGATTAGTATTTCCGGGCACGTCAACTGCTAAGGCCATTCGTCTCGTAAGCGTAGTGCGTTCATTTTTATCGCGGCAGTTGGCGATGATCTTCCCCTGCTGGATGGCGAGATCCGGCGCCGTAGGCTGGCGTTTTTCCCAATCAGTTATCTCCCACCAGCGGAGCACCGCCCCAGCCGGAACAAGCTCTACGTTTCTGACGGGTCTCCCGGCATAAGTGGTAATGTAATGCATGTAAGTGTGAGGATAGAACAAGGAAAGGGATGGAACGCGGAAAGGGAACGGAAGCTGCAACCACAACGAGGACTGAGGCAGAGGCTTGGTTGGAAGGAGACGGGTGCGGTGTATGGGCGGGGGGGGAGGGAAAGAGGAGTGAAAAGGGAGCGGAGCCTGCAACAGCAGCGAGGGCTGGGGCCCCGGCAGCGCTGCGAGACGCCAGGCGCGAGGCGCGAGGCGCGAGGCGCGAGGCGCGAGGCGCGAGGCGCGAGGCCCGCGTGCCTTCGACGAGAGAGCTCAGCGTGGGGAGAGGGTTGCAGGCGAAGCGGCGGCCGGCGACAGGGATCGCTTTGATTGCGGCACCCGGGCCTCCCCCACCCCACCCCGCCCCGCCCCGCCCCGCCCCGCCCCGCCCCGCCCCGCCCCGCGCCGCCCGCGCCCGCCACTTGGCTTGACAATAAACGCCGTCGGAAGCGGCTGCTTGGCGTCTTCTCGTCCCCCGGCGCCGCCGTTGCTTCGACTTCGTGCCGGCGCGGCGGAGGCGCACAGTGCTCCAGGTGGCACACCACGCAGAGATTTGGATAATGTGCAAGAAGTGGGTGAAATGCAAGAAGTGGGTGAAATGCAAGAAGTGGGTGAAATGCAAGAAGTGGGTGAAATGCAAGAAGTGGGTGAAATGCAAGAAGTGGGTGAAATGCAAGAAGTGGGTGAAATGCAAGAAGTGGGTGGACTGAATGAACACGAGCACAACGCGATCCAAGTGACTATATGATTATGGAATCGTATTGTTGTGCCGTGAACAAACTGAAAACAAGAAGTAGGCCTATACAGACTACCATTCTCGGAAAAAGAAAGTATAATTAAAGCAGACCCCAACTCTTAGAATCATTAGTAACAATAAAAAACGCCAGAGACGTTTTAATAACGAAATTTATGAGCAAGAATCATGGATGTGCGGATTTTGAAACGGAAAAAATGTGAAATTTCAATAGTTATGCAGTTTTAAATAATATTTACAAGGCTCTAAAGACATACAGTAAGTACTCGTACACTGGTGGATGGGGAATATTTAAGAGTTTTACATTATTTTATCATTTCTCGCATTACATACCCTAAGGCAAAAATCACGCTACGCCTCTGATGTCCTGCATGGTCAATTTAGAACATTGAAGATCATTCTTATTTACATGTTCTCAAGTGGGAAGTTTGGGCAGAAATTTTGCAGAGTACATATTTTTGCTTACATTTTTCTCCTATTTGGGAGAATGTCTCATTAGTTTGCGACATTTTCCTTTGGGTGAAGGAGTTACCGAATCAGAGACTTGCCTAATCTCTATATCAACACCTGTAGACGTCTGATGTCCATTGTTGATACAGGCTCTGATGAATTGAAACCATATTTATTGCAAATATTAATGATGAAACTCAGTTCTTACATACATGAGTAAAATTAAGCACGGAAAAAGAAACAAAGTAATTTACCATTTACTTTAACAAACAGGGCAACTTTAAATAATGTTTCACATTGACCGTTGAAAATTATTTTTTGCCCAAGCACCGTGTCTATTGAGGTATGCAAATTATTATATAATATATTTTTATTAAGGTTAGGGTGAAGTTTTAAAAAGTAGTGTGACAAATCCAATTCACAAATGGACAAGAGCGATTTTTTAAAAAATAATCACATTCTTCGTATACTCCGTATTGGACAAGGTTTCATTTGCTCCTTTACTTATGCCTGTTACTACAGTCAGTCATGATTGATTCTGGTTTGAGGACAAGATGTATTTTGATTGAAATTTTCAAATGCTTTTAATAAGGGATTGAAAGCGTTTTGTAACTGTAAGACATGCATTTTTGGCTACAGAATGATTATCTAAGAGCAATTGCACCAATATCTTAATTTCTAAAACTTTGGGACAGGAACACATTTGGATATAGACTAATCATATACGTTGAATATTATTTTAGGTGCAACATTAACATGTGCTTTGAATCACATACTTTTTGCCTCAGCCGCAATCATTGAAGTTCAAGTCAATGTGACTTCTTTTTCTTTATCAACGAAATAAAATTATTATTTTTTGGGTGCAGAAACTCAGAATGAAATTTTAAATATTATACATTTTTAATCATTGCAGGAAATCTAATCTACAGTCTGGAAATTCTTTCCATTATTACGGTCAGAAGATTGTATTAAAATTGCGATTTTATGTGCCATGTAAATCGGTTTAACAGAAATTTCCACCAACTCACTAGTTAAAAATGCAGATTCAATTATGAATGCGATGTAAGTGTGTTAGTAGCTGCTGCTTCAGAGAGCCCGCGGGGCAAACGACTCGGCTTATGACGTCATCCGCGGTTCTGTCGAGACATTAAAACGTTGCAATTCCAAGTTAACTGCACATAAAATATTGTTTACTAAATGCCTGAAAACACAAAACGTTATACAGAGACCGCTGCAGTAATTTTGAGCATATGGACATTTTTTCCTTTCCGAGAAGGTGAAAATACTAGAAAAGTTCATGTCAGAGCTCTCGGTTGGTTGGCGTCTTTTTTAATGATTCGTGGAATTTGTGGATTCGTGGATTCCGCTGATTTTACAGCACTATAACTCTGTGAATATACACACTTTGTCGATACGAACAGTCTGTGCTCTTATTGAGAAACATTTCATTGAAAGATGGAAGAATAATGCTCATAACAGTAGATTTTTTGAAATTTTCATCAATACAGATAATAGTAGATTTAACCGTAGCTAACGGTTGATCACTATGCATCAGTCTATGTTAAAACTGAAGTACCCTGCAGTTGCAAGAATGAATCTTCGGTTTTAATCCTACGGTTGGCGCGAAAGTAAGAGGAATGCCAGCACATCTATCAGTAAATTAATCCATTGCCCTACCTCACTTTTCTTCTTGCCCGAGATGTGTTAAGCTTTGCCAACTCCTCTCGGATAACAGGCCAATACCATTAGTGAATTTATATACCCGGCCACCCCTAAACATTTCTATTTGTCGTCCTTATCAGAAGTAGGTTGTCGCCATTTTCAAACTTAAAAAAATACTTTGAAAAGTTTTCGACACGTATTTTCTAGCTAAGATCAGTGATGAAAATTCACAAATTTGACAAGCCATTTATTGATCTCCAATTTTAAAATGGATGCAAATAAAGGAGATGTATTAAGATCTTGGTATACTTCTGTTTTACGACATTCACAGCCAATCAATCTTAACGAGTGATATATAAAAAAAGAAAAACCCGGGGAGGTTTTATTAAAATAAATAGTCTAAATGAGCCAGGTGTAAAGGTAATTTGCGACGCAAGAAGCATGAAGATTAAAGTCTTTTTCCTGGCCACACACTGATGGCCGGGAAGAAGGAGAACGTCCAGTTTCCAGGTGAAGTTGGCCGTAAGGGTAAAGATGATGATTTTATATTTGCCTAGTCATTGACTTGGTGGTTATGGGTGAATTGGCATGAAAAAAAAGCGCAGGGGCACACCGCGCTTTGTTTAGTAGTGGGAAGCCGTCCTGCGATCAGTTGTAGTTGGGCGTACGCTTGGAAACAATATTTGTCTAGGAACTGACATTGTAATTGTGGGTGAATGAACACGAACGAAAGCCTCCTAGGGACTCACCGCGGGTTGCTAGAAAGTGGTCATACGTCCAGACCACATTTGAAATGAAGAATAGAATTGGAGATACAGATCTTTATCTTTCGTCGCGATTGTCAATGGTCACGTACGATGTCACCGCGGTTTGCTGGGCGTAAAGTCGTCCAGCACAAGTAATGTTGGGCGTCGGGACGGGAGCGATTGGCATTTGAATTTGCCTACAGAATCACACACCGACGTGAGCCTCCTAGGGACTCACCGCGGGTTGCTAGAAAGTGGTCAAACGTCCAGCCCACATTTGAAATGAAGAATAGAATTGGAGATACAGATCTGTATCTTTTGTCGCGATTGTCAACGATCACGTACGATGTCACCGCGGTTTGCTGGACAGCGTAAAGTCGTCCAGCACAAGTGATGTTGGGTGTCGGGACGGGAGCCATTGGGAGATGAATTTGCCTACAGAATCACACGGATTGAATAGACGTGAACCAAAAGCTCATAGCGTTGCTTGTTGAGTAGCGATGTTGGGCGTAGGGTTGAGAGACAATGGGTATTGACTTTGTTTACCGAATCACACACACGCTCATCGAATTGAATTGACGCGAACAGAAAGCGCACAGGGACTCACCGCGGGTTGCTGGGCAGTGGGAAGCCGTCCAGCGTCCAGGTGATGGTGGGCGTGGGGTTGCCTGCTGCGCTGCACTTGAGAGACACTGGGGGGCCCGGCTGCAGCGTCTGCTCGATGAAGCTGTACATCAGCACAGGTGGCGCATCTGCAAGCAGAGAACATTACATTGAAGGAGAGCAACGATATATCGCACATTTGAAACTCCCTTTTATTCAATAAAATATTTGATATATCGAATACATAATATATATTTTAATACATAATATATTTTAATTTGTTGCGTCTGTATCCAAGTTCATTGGGGGTCGTTGAGCGCTTTGGGGGAATTCCTCCGTTAACATTGTCATATCCGCCACGTCTCGTCGCAGTTAGTTGTGAAGAGGACCGCGAGGTAGTATCTCCGCGTACGCGCCTCCTACGACGCTCTCCTGCGTCACTACCCACCGGCCAGAATTGGGAAGGAATTAGAATAGGAGTATGATTTAGGACACTTCACGGGGATTGCCTAGCTCGTGTGAAGCAGCAAAACTGGTTTTTTGGAAGCAAATTTACATGAGATTGTCCAGGAATCGGCGGGAATCGAACCTGGGTCTACTTGGCGAGCTCTGGACCAAGAGATAACTTTTTTACATATTTTATTTATATAAAAGATTTGATTTTATGTATTATCTAATACCAAAATACCAGTTTTTAAGTGCTGAATAATATTTGTTTCTAGAGCCGATGCATTTACAAATAAATCTTACAACTTTCTATATTTCAATTCATAGTGAGTCTAGTGATCCAAGACGTTTCGTTTTCTGTCAACAGCCCCAAAACTGGTAATGTTTTTAATGTTGGTCAATAATGTTTGGGTTTGTATTTTCGTGGTTGTTGGCTTCTATGAGTTGGTGGAAGTTTTCTATGAAACTGTCGACGTTATTGAAAGGTGTCCCTGACCGTCCGTTAGTGGTGGGCATTTGTTTCCTGTCGTCAGGAGCGACATCGCGGGTATCGGAGTGGACGTGTCAGGAGGTTGAGGTGGATGTTGGCGTCCCTTGGTCAGCCCGTTGCTTAATGAGATGGCTCACGCTCGCGGGTAGTCCGTTCAACGGCCGCCATCGCTGGCCACATCTCGTCTTATCCCCGCACATGCCACAAGCAACATCTTCATCCCGGACTCGCCACTGCCACACCGACACAGTCATCGCCACCGCCACCAATCGCCGTTGCCACCAATCGCCGTTGCCACCAATCGCCGTTGCCACCAATCGCCGTTGCCACCAATCGCCGTTGCCACCAATCGCCGTTGCCACCAATCGCCATCGCCGCCATGGCCATCGCCACCAACAGCGTCGCCACCGCAACGCCAACTTCAGTTTCAGCACCGGCTGTACTTACCGCCATCGTTACCGCCCCCATGACTGGCTCCTCTGCTACCGTCGCCCATTACGCGACTCCTCCACCAAAGGGCCTCTAATGAAGCGATCTTTTCTCTTGCAATTATCGCGGCTACCTTTGAGGTTTTCTGATAACAATGCCCACCGCGCGTCCGCTTAATGAACATATCCTAGCTTCTTATATCATGCTCATTCCTTGTGGTAGCCTCATTTACGAAACTAAATTGTTTTCTGTTTCGTTTACCAAAATTGTTTGGAACGAATGTTAAAGGTTTAAAGAAAAATATACGCTCTGAGTTAATTAAATCTATTGCATGATTTGTCAGTATTTCGAACTATATTTGAAAGCTATGTTTGTAAGCTTTATTGCCCTTGGTTTGTTGAGGCACTATTGAGTCTTCCTGCAGTGTACAAAATCCAGTATGTTGTATATTTTTCATTTTCCTTCCGAACTCTTACTAATTATTCTAGTGCAGGCCTGCACAGCGCCTGCTTCCGCGGACATTCTGCACTCAAGAGCCGGACGTCTGCCTACGAGAGCGGCGAAAGTGCAAGTAGTGGGGCGTAGGGAGCTTTGCGGGGAGGGGAGCAGCCGGCCATTGAACAGTGAGAACAATGCCGCGCGTGTATTGAATGCCTGGGCTTCTAATGCTACGATCTATGCTATGAAATTATTTGCCCACTTATTTAAATGGATATGTCCCTATTTCTAGCTCTATATTTAAGGCTATAATTCATACGTATCAACATAAACAAATATATTATTTGTATCAACATTATATATATATATATATATATATATATATATATATATATATATCCTTTTTTGATTGATTTGAAGTTACTGCTCGTTATGTCTCTTTAACAAAATTTTAAAGCAGCGGTCTATTTTTAAAATCTATTAGTTAATTCTAATGAACAAAAAAATACACTATAATAATGGATTTTTCACCAGAAATGTTATAATGTCTAGACGAACGCAAAACAGGAAATATTACTCTTCGTTATGAAATAGAGGTTATGATCACATGAAATTATATGAGTATTCTGAACGAAAACGTATATGATATTAGAAATATATAATATACTCTTTCAGAAATTTGGAGCAGAAAGTAATCATACATTACGAATAATTTTTTTTTAGCTTTGATAGAACCGTCTTGTTCAATAAGCATAGTTAATAAAAATTAGTTTATTACTGTCATCATCAGAAAAAAACGATTCAGTATTACAATTTTGTGTTTAACACTAAATTTATGATTACATCGTAGCCAACAAATTACAAGATCAGCCCTACAAGTAATTTAAATTGTTGGTTTCTGTATAATACTTGAAACCATATATGCATGTCTAATTCCTTTTAGGTTCATATTTCACATTGTCCTCTATCGACAACAATTATTTCGAATATAACACAAAAAGGAATATAACTTGAATTGTAGATAACAGTCCTCCATGTTATTCCCGATTGCTCTTTCAATTCCGCGATAGGTTCGAATTGCACATTCTCATTGGTGGTCCCCACTCCTAGAATGAGTCTCATCCTCACCCTTCCTCTGCCCTGGAGTGGCTCCCGCGCGACTCCCGAGGAGTGAGAGTGTAAAATGCTAAGCTGGCCTGCTCTAGAGGGAAGATATTTCGTGTTCGACACACCGCGAGCGGTAGCTCAGTGCATCAACTGATGTCACTGCAGCGCCTCTGACCGGGAGGTCCTAGGTTACACGAAGGCAGGATTCTCGACACTAGCTTTTCAGCTAGGTCGAATTCAGTCGCTGTCTGGAGGAGAATTCTAGCGGCCGGCTGCTCTGATTGGTAGTTTTCCGTGGTTTCTCCAATCAGCACTGGACGAATGCCGGAGCAGTACCCTACCAAACGGGCCACGGACCGCGCGC
Source organism: Teleogryllus occipitalis (assembly GCA_011170035.1). Taxonomy (NCBI): domain Eukaryota; kingdom Metazoa; phylum Arthropoda; class Insecta; order Orthoptera; family Gryllidae; genus Teleogryllus; species Teleogryllus occipitalis. The sequence continues at coordinate 107,873 of BLKR01003570.1, read as the reverse complement.
GATCTGTCCTTCCTCTTCCTTCTCCTATCCTCTCCCCTTACACACACACTTACACTAACATGCACTACACTACCACATATTCCGGGAGACCGGTCGGGAGCTTAGAGCTTGTCCCGACTGGGGCGGTGCCCCGGTGGTTGGAAAGTCCTGTTTAGGGGGAAATCCCACTAGCCGACGGTAGGTTGGCGCCGGATCTCGCCATCCAGTGGGGGAAGATCACCGCCATCTCCCGAGAAAAAACATGCACTACACTAACGGGACTAATGACCAAAGCAGTTGACGCGCCCGGAAACACGAAAAAATCAATCAATCAATCAATCGTGTTCGACACCATGTTTCTTTTACAGTGTTTTGTCTTCCTTAATGGTTTGTTCGAAAATTTTACTTTTTTTACCTGTCAGTTCAACGAAGTATCTCCATGTTTTTGTCAAAAAGTATTTTTAGATTTTGACATTCTAAATTCATTTCAGCTATTTTACTTAGTGTATTGACTTTATAAAATGTCCTCCCTTCAGCTTGGTTACAACATTTAAGGTCTATAGGCTTCTTTCTTAACATGTCTTATCCAATTTGTAGTTGTTTCTTACTCCATCATTCTCTGGTCCAAAATCATTCTGAAAATCTCATCCCTAAATTCTGTACTTCCAGTCAATCTTTTCCATCCATCAGCATGGCATTTTAAATCTTCCACATAATTTCCCTCTTTTATTCCCAAGGTTCACGTTTCACACTGCGTCATTGAAAGTCTCTTCCTAGTTTTTGTACCGACGTCCTTCAGTTTTCCAACTTCGAGAACATTTTCTGTTACAACAAATAAATTGTATTTGCTTCATTGTTGACCTAATACGATTCTAAATATCTGATATTGAATTAGTTAATTAATGTGCTAATCATTATATTGATTTTGGCAATTCAACTTTATTTTCAAAAATCTCTATTGAAATTGAGAAGATTAGATATTAAATACATATTTTTTTATCACATGTAGACATTTGTGTTGGTAACAAGAACAACAGAAATTATCAGCATTCACAATGTTAGTCAAAATACTTTTGTCTTACGTAATGGGTAACCATTTTTACAAATAACTTGGCTGGTATGGTCAGAAGAAAAAGGATTCCGTATGTTATCCAGATTAAAACCCGTAATTTAGCATTACACTACCATGACCTTAATGAAGAAGCTGATCTCGCTACTTTGTGACCTCTTCGATGCAATGAAATAGATATAAAACGCACTTGGTTCTAATTGTCCCGACCGTAAATTATAGTGACTTTATTAACGAGGAATAAGAGAATGTAATCTACAGCCAGTTAACTTTAAAATAAACACTGGCGCACCACAGCTAGAATTTCATGTTTTTCGTTATTGTGTAATTATACTGGACAAAGTAGAACAGCGAATTCGATAACGTTTTTAACTCTCTTCATAATACGGCCAGTGAAGCGGTCCCCACGCGCTCTTTGTGCCCATTGTGCCACTCGGGGCCTTGTTTGCCACACAAAGGCTATTGCAGCACAGATGGTCGCGCTGCTGGGCGCACGAGGGCCAGACAATTTTCGTGGAATGCGACGTAAGTGGCTGCAACCGCCCACGAATGATTCCAGTTTCTGGATGGCTCACTCAAATGAAAGCCGGACTGCTGTCGTGTTTCAAACTATACAGTTCATTGGTATTTGTGGTATATGACAAATATACATCACATACACACATACACACATGTCCTTAAAAATAATTTCTTTTGGCTGAAGTGAAAATCTACTCTGTTGGTTGCAAAAAGGAACTTAGTTTTATTTATTCAAATAACGATAACCTGTTCAGCACCTGGAGATGTTTCTGCAAATTTCATCATTAAAAGACGATACCACTAATAAACATGAAAGTATTTGAACTATTTTTTTAAGGATGTCAAAATTCGCTCTTTCTAATGGTATTTATATAGTTAAGTTTTATTAAATTTCGATCTCATCTCTTGTCCGAAAGGAAATGGTTAAATGTGGCAAAATGTGCCAATCTTATGTCTGATAATACTGCCCGATTTTATTAATAATTACGACACTTAATTGGTAAAGCTTTTCAACATATATTTGCACGAATGATTGGAATTGCTGGGAAATAAATTATTTAACTAACAAAAAATCACTGTTTGAAAATTATCGACGGCATAGGTTATTGCTCCTATGTTTACAACATACAGTGTCGATATTTAACCCTGAAAAAGTTGTGATATTTAACCCTGAAAAAACTGACCCACTTTAATAAAAAAATAATGTGCATTTATTTTAAACAAAACTTCAAATGTATTTAGACGAAATGTGGTATCTTCGTGATTCTCAAAAAAAAAAAAATGTTTACATGGCATCTCGACTGTCCCCGTCTTCCCACACCTGAAACAAAAATTGAAGTGCTCCGTCTTTCTCTTTTGCGAATATTGACGAAATGTTGACAGATATTAATTAAATAAACCATCATACACCCGAGTTTCGGTGTTCATGATTGATTATTTCCGGGCACGTCAACTACTTTGTTTATTAGTACCGTTAATGCAATCAATTTTATATCCCGGAGATGGGGTGTTCCTTCGCCTTTGGATGATGAGATCCGACGCCGACCTACACGCCAAATTGCTGGGAAGATCCTCCCCTCCAGCAGACCCCGCAGCCAGGACAAGCTCTAAACTTCCGACTGGCCTCCACTCAAATGCTGTAGTGCAAGTGTGTGTTGGGGGGAGATGATAATACATGGAAGAGAAAGGAAAATTCGCGCGCCGAACGTGGTCGGTTTGTTAGAGTACGGCTCCGAGATTCGCCTGATCGGCTCGATTAATCGCCTGATTCGCTCGATTGGTCGGATAAACCATGGAAAACATCTGATCAGGGAAGCTGGTCGCTATGATTCTTTTTCAGAAGTCGGCTGAATTCCACCTAGCTTTATTGGTAGTATCGAAAATACACGTCCGTCCGGATTCGAATCCCAGAGCCTCCCAATCAGAATCGCAGCCGAGATAACTGTAATGATACAGATATAACTGTAATAACTAGCTCAGATCCCACTCAGCCGGTACGTTCAATATTTCATTGAATTGTTGATACACCAAGATCAACTCTCGTTCATTCATAACTATTGTGATATGTTGGAACAATACCAATTTAATATTACGTAATACAGATGACTAATTTTAAACGTGATGGATATGCATGCCAGATTAAAAATCGTTTTTCATTTACTTTTGAACTGTAAATTTTTACATTCGGTTTTACAGAATCCATAGTTACTGTTTTACAACCGTTTCTGTCGGACTATACTCTAGGACTTTACAGTCGACGATGCTGCAGAGATAACTGTGTTGTTATTGACCTGTCGTAGCCTGTCTTTCAATTGTATTGCTTTTAATTTTTGGAGGATAATATTTTTACTTTCTCGTATTTATACGTATATACGGGAGTAATGTACGTAGTATAGAGATAGTTATGTAATGATGCGGAAAATCGATTTTGTGATTCCAATGGAAATACATGTTTTGGGGCCCCCTGATACCGAACAAGTGTTTTTTTGTAAAACGTCTGTTTGTCTGTTTTTTTTCATCCGTCCATACGTCTGTAATCACTACTAGCGTCTAAATAACACGTACGATCTTTTCCAAATTGAAAAAACCCCTGCCCATCTGGAACCCTTGTTCACATTCTTTAAAAGGGTGTAGCCGAATAAGGCGGCGAAAAGTGCCCCGAAACCAAATCGATAACCGCGATGCCCATATGAAAGAGAATACAAAATGACGTAGATTCACAAAACATTAGCCTCCTAGGGTAATCTGTTGCAGAGAGACAACGAGAAATGTGTTTTGCATATTTTAGTTTTTTCTCAGCACCTATTACGTGTATCAGGCTCAAAAAAAAATTGTAGAGACGAGGAAACACAGTTCAATTTGAAGGCATTTTTGTCAATTTGAAGTTTTACCCTTATTATCTTCATAATACACATTTGTTTAATTGGAAAATATCGTCTAACATTTGTAGAAGCATTTCACGCATAATGTAAGATACTACGAATAATCACAAAGTAATCACTCTAAACTGTAATTATTAATGTGAAACAATATTAATGTTTTTACAGTACGCAGAAAATAATCGTGCAACCGTCTTGCTCGTGTTTGCGTACGCTCTGATTGACTGCTTCATTGAGTGTATTCTGGGGTTAGGCTGCTCAAGTCGTTGCCGCTCGGGAATGGGGTGTGAAGGGAAACAGAAGTCCGTGGCCTGTTGTGCAGGGTGCTACTTCGGTTTGCCCTGAATGTGCTATTGGGATCAATGGAACCTAAAGTATCCAAATTAAACACACCAGGGTTTTTAAAACAAATTTATTGACAAAACCAGGCACACAGCCGTAGTGCCGAATAACCAGGAGAACTTGCAGAGAGAACGTAGCCGTGTCGTCGTAAACCAGGAGATATCCCAACAAATGCCGAGTCACCAAATAGCAGAAGGGAAGTCCAAAGTCGTAGCACAGTTTTCGTCGTCGTCTCTCTCTCTCTACACAATAACACCACTATACCGCCAGATCGTCACACTACCACAGTCGCTCGCTATCTGCCTCAGCGTTGCGCCGAGGCCCTTTTATAGCGGCCCCGGGCCGTAGGCCCGTTGACTGGCTGCGTAGTAGGGGCGGGGTCGAGTTTCACCCCGCCCGCTCAGGCGTGACGGCCGCGCTCAGCCGGGCACGGCTGGCCCGCGCTGGATGTTGCCCACTGCCGCCAGGGGCGGTAACGCCCTGCTGACGTCATTCCGTGGCGGCACTTTTGATTACGTGCGGCCGGTCACGACAGAACCCATATTAGAACAATCGGGTTTCGAACTCTGTTCTGGCAGGTACTGTGAACTCTGTGATAATAAATATGTCAGGCAAATTTTCGATACCCTGCCGGGTTTTCAACTCGGGACTGTCCGTTCATCGTACTCAAGACCGAGAATGTTTCCTATGCCTCCATTACTTGTGGCGGTCTCTGCTCCACCTCTAAATAGTATCTTCAGGAGACGGTTTCAATGACAGGAATAAGAATGGGTTGTTAATTGTGAATGTATGTTTCACATCACAACGTTGAACTTCTACTCGCTATTCTAACGAGCTATAATAACTACCGAGCTTTAAGAGCGAGTGGAAAACATCTCAGGTGATGATCGCAATGATAAGCACTCGAACATAGTGTGATACTGAAGGTATTGAAGAATAACTGCTTCCTCTCGTTAACAAAGTCGTAATGGCAATTTTAACTGGCCAAAAAATTCTTCGATCAGAGGCCGAGTGCCTCTGCTTACTCTTTGCCAACACGCTACATTTGTCTTAATTATTCACGATTACAGCATTGACTACACTTATGTCAAGAAATGTTAAAAACCTCCCTTCATAATGGCCTTTGTGTAAATTTCCCACTTGAGATCGATTATGCTGTGCTTTCTTCTTGTTTTTTTGCTCGTTGCTGCTGGGAGGAAGATTCGGTGCTCTCGCAGCTCCTGGAGTGGACGAGCAACCTCTCACAATTTGTTCTCAGTACTGCGCCACCTCCATCGACGACCCGTTTGTTCCTAGTCCTATGTACATTTTCTGCTAATTTGTAGGACTTCTCTTTAACTTTCAGGGCGCGTCGCGCTCCCTCGCCCCGTCTCCTTGCCTTTTCTCACCCTCTGCCGCCGCTCCCACCGCTCTTGCCTCGACCCCGCCCCCGCCTACTTCGCAGACCACCTCTCGCGATTCATTAGCCCGCACGGAATTGAATTTGTGCCCCAGCACCCCCTCCCCCTCCCCGTCCCCCCGGCTCGTGCCGCGCGCTGCAACCCCCACCTCCACTTCCAACGGCCCCGCGTCGCGCTCAGAGCGAAATATCGATTGTAGTGGGGCGAATATAAAAAGAAACTACACAACTGCCGCTCTAGCCCGATTCCGTGCCTTGGCCTAACATACGTGTTCGAGGAAGATTTGGAGTAGTTTTTAGGTAATGGCTGATTAGGGTTCACTCCATCGCCTGTCCCTCAGGAAGCTAGAGAGACGGTGACAGGGGGCGCAGGGTATCAACTGATGTCACTGCAGTGCCTCTGATCTGTAGTCCTAGGTTGGAGTGCCGATGATGACAGGATTTTCGACACTCGCTAGTTAGCTAGAACGAAATCAGTCGCTGTCGGGATGATAACTCTAGCGACCGGCGGCTCTAATCGGTAGTTTTCTGTGGTTTCTCCGATCAACACCACGCGAATGTCGGAGCAGTACCCAAACAAACGGACCTAACAGCGCGCTATTTTTTCTTCCTCTTCCGTGTCTTATCACCCCCTTATTTACACACACGTACATGCTCAACACTACCACACATGTCGGGAGACTGGTCGAGAACTTATAGCTTCTCCCGGATGGGGCATTACCCCGCAGGTGGAAGTTACCTGGTTGGAGAAATCCCCGCTAACCGACGGTAGGTCGGCGCCGGATCTCATCATTTCGCAAGGGAAGATCACCACCCCTTCCGAGAAAAAAAACATGCACTGTACTTACGGGACGCACGTCAGTTACGGACTGCCTGAATTGCCTAAGTGACAACATTCGTTGCCGTCATAGCGTTTCTTACGCTGAGGTTCTTAATTTTTATTTTTTACTTTGTTGCCTCTACTTTGACGCAACGCGTCTCCAAGCCCCTTGGGGGGCGTTGAGCGCTTTGCGCTTTTTGGAGTAATCCTGCATTACTAACAGCGCTTTCTGGAGTAATCCTCCGTTAATATTATGTCTGTCGCGTCTCGTCGCAGTCAGTTGTCGAGAGGACCGTTAGGTAGCATCTCCGCGTACACCACCCCCCACCGCGCGCTCCTGCGCCACTACCCAGCGGCCAGAATTAGGAAGGAATAAGGATAGGGTTGAGGACACTTCACAGGGATTGAACTAGCCCTTGTGAAGCAGCCAAAATCGTTTTGTTGGAACAAATTTCACATGAGATTCGACGGGAATCGAACCCGGATCTCAGTGGTGAAAGGCCAGCGACTTTGTAAAGAGCCACGAGTTCAGCCATTTCACCACGAGTTCAGTCAGTTCTAGGATTCGAGTACCGACAATGGCGTATCTACGGCAACTTCAGACATTTCAGACATTACCTGTAGGAGAATTCTAGTCGGCGGCTAATTTGCAAAAGGGGTGAAAAGCGGTGCAAAAGGGAGAAGTGTAGTCTGCGTACGTTCTCTTAAATTCTGATATCCCTAGTCTAAACCATACACAAGTTAGTTTATAAATACAGGTAAAAACTACCTTTCTAGCTCGAACGGATAAAAAATATTCGTTCGCGTATAATAAAAGCTGTTTATAAATGAAATGAGCTACAGGTTTTGGATAATATCTTTCATCATGTCCTTCGTGAAGGAATTGACTGATTGCAGTGGACTTCCACGAGATGAAAAATAATATTCCCCTCTGAAAATTAGCACGTTTGCAAGACGTAAAACAAGCTCCAATTTCAGCATATGTTCAAAGGATTAGGGAAATTTTGCGCAAATCGACAACGAGATGCGTTCATTGACCCAGAAGAGTTTTATTTGATTTGATTTAGTCAAGAAACTGTAAAAGCTGTATGTGATATATGGGGGGAAGATTATCTGCGCACGTTTTCTTGACCTCCAGAATCTCTTCCCAACATTTTAACTATGCGTAGTCGAAAGACGAATAAAAGTTTAAAATATAAAACATACAAAATAAATAATAAAATTAAAAAAGCACGAGATAAGCAACATTTGAAAAAATAGATATGATAGTTCCCAAGTAATAGAAAACTTTTTGGCATCAGTAAACGAACTGTAGATTTGATTTTTCTGCATTGTTAACAAAATAGTATCTCATTCCCAGCCACTCCCACCATTACTAGCAAAAGCAGAGCTCAACCAAACGTGGACGTGGTGAAACCTCATTTATGTGCAGAAGCAAATCATAGGGCCATCTAAGTATCTGCTCAATGGATCAGGGAAACTGGAAAAAACCTGACCGACATGAGGGTCATTGACCCGGAAGCTGAAGAACACTACTTGTTACATGCATATTAGGTCTTTTAAAAATTATACAGAAGAAATGTAATCATGCATTATATATCGTTTTGTTAAAATAAACATTACTTTTCTTTTTGATTATTAGTATGCTAGTTTCTATTTGTATAGAAACGTTACCCAGCGGAAAATATTTTATTTTTAACTTAAATTTGTGTACTGATTTTAATTGTTTAATGTCATTTGAGAATGCTTTGTACAAGGTGAGGTACAATAGTTGTTACAGGTATATTTAAGTTTTAGAATTTTACATTCTAAATGAAAACTAATACATTAAATATCATTGTTAAAATCAATATTATTATCCATTGTGATGGTCATTATATTCTTTAATTGTTTAGAAAGTTACGCAGTCGAAAAGACTTTGTTTGGCACATACACTTGTGTATTGATTTTAATCGTTTAATATCGCCTGAGGATGAATTGTAAAATAATGTAATGTATTGTATGTGTTTTTTATAGCGGGCTGTTGACACCTAATAAATATGATTACTATGTGGAGTTTTAGAGATATCTGTATGGTTGAAAATATATATCCACCCATGAGTTAGTCATCTTTTTTACAAAAAACCACTGGTTTGTAAATCATGAGACACGGCAATAGTAGAATGCTTATCTTAATAAAGATAGGCTTACCAGAAATACGTGAATGGGATTTGCTTATTAATCGTACAATTCTTGTCTGTATTACCTCAGGAGGACCACGAAAAAGATGGTCGAAACGTTAGCAACACAGCCTTCGACGCGACGTCACCCAGACAGCCAAGATCAGTTACATGACTGGCCGCGGAAGCCAACGACTTCAACAATTGTTCAAGAATTGTTCTTCCGTTTCGAGTCAACGAGAGCATATCGTTTTCGGAAGAGAATAGGCTCTAAAATCGAACTCTACGTGACCCGATGTGTCTCTGGGAAGGAATCGGAAAAATAATTAATGTTCCATCATTCCAGTAAGATATTTCTACTCTTCTAGATCGTTGTTTAAACCGGCTGACTGTAGCTCAGTCAGCATTGTCGCTGACTGTGCAGTGATTTTGACTAAGAGTCCTGGAGTTCCAGTCCGCGAATTTTCACCGTTAGCTACATAAATAGGTCGAATCTCTCTCGGCGAGAATTATAAGGCAGGGAAATGCTCTGATCGGTAGGGAGATGCTGGATCAGTAACCCCAATGAACGGGCCACGGATTGCGCGCGATCTTTCCTTCCTCTTCCTTGATCTTTTACCCTCTCCTTCCTTACACACACTTCATGCGCGTCACTTCCACACATGACGGAAGACCAGGGGAGTCCTTAGAGCTTGCCCTGGCCGAAGCGGTCGCCTGCTAGTGAGAAATACCGGGATTGGCACAACCCCGCAAGTCGGCGTCATCTGTCGTCATCTAAAGGACAAGGAACACCGCCACTTCTCGTGATAAACATGCACTACCCTTGCGAAACTAATATGACATTTTTTACTTACACACTGGGAATGTGAGACTTGTGGGACGGATCATTTATGGGACAATAGCAGTTGACGTGTCCGAAACAGGAAATAATGAATTTCGAGAATTTCATGTTTCTAGAATTTTTAAAACAGAGAATTTCGTAGAAAGAGGGGGAATCTAACAAGCCGTAATGCAACCAACGCTCTTCTCCTAAACACCAACTGTTTTTGTGAAAGATGGGAAAATGTGAGGTGACGAACTCAGCAGTAATAATTTTAGGAAGTGTATTAATATGGGTTTTGACATTTAGTGTGTTCCTTTGCTTGTTTACATTATTTTTCATTATGCATAATATTAATTTATCAGTATCTGGTACCAAAAATATTTTTGATCGTGCCATAAAGATTTCTATAAGAAATTACCTTCGTATTAGTGAAAAGATAATCGTACCCATCTCTTACCGTTAAGAAAATATGGCGCAGTGGAATTGTCAGAAAATTTGAAGAAATTATTTTTCTTCGGTTCAAAATGAGAAAATATTCGCAACGAATAGATTTTGAATTGAATTCGTGATTGAATTCGCGTTTGGATGAATGTTAATACTCTTTCCATTTCCAGATTATTATTTTCCTTAATCAATATAATTACATGACAGTATCTATACTCTTTAAAAGGTGAAGAAAGGCGCAAAGGATTGATTTCCGTAGGCGTGACTTTTGAAGGCGTGATTTCCGTAGCGAATACAACCTCGAAATGAGAAGTCTTCAGTTTTTCATCATGTCATGAAACATTTTAAAATTGTAAAATATGCTCTTCTTTTACCACAATATTAAATTATTTTATCTATCCCATAGCAGGTTTTGGTAGTTTTCATGCTTTTGTCCTTTTCAACAAACTTTAATTTATGTTCAATTATCTCGAGACTCAACAAAAGTGCTTTTTTGATATGTGAAATTCACTAACATGGTATTCTTGAAATCCATATCATGCCGTTCATATAGATTGGTAAAAAAGCACAACTTCAAGCATTACCTATACGTTTTTGAGGCTCTTTTTCAGTCCGATTTGTCGGATTTCGCTTTCACCTGTGAATTCGCTGTCAAGGTTCTGTTTCACGTGTATACATCAACATGTTTTTTGAATGCACAAATAATTCACCACAATTCTCGTATACTTGACCCCCCCCCCAAGCCTGGGCATTCTCATTCCCCACATTAACAGCAAATAAGACATACTTGAGCCCTTTACTAATCCAATTAAAGCCATTAATAAACAAATACAGTTAAATAACAATAGAAAATACCAAACTCATATATACAGGCATAATTAGACCCCTAATGCTCTATGCTTGCCCTGTCTGGATTAATGCAGCAAATACCAATATCCATAAAATACAGGTCATACAGAATAAATTCCTGTGAACAATAACCAATGCACTCTACTTCATTACAAACAAACAACTTCATAAAGAAATTAAAATAAAACCTATCATACACCACATCACTAACATATCCTACAATTTTTACAATAGTATGTCATCAATTACACAACTATCCCATTACAATCAAAGTCAAGCACCCATAAACCCCACTAGAATAAAATATACATTTCTCAATCATGTATTTTACATTCAATTTGTAAATTTGGATGATTATTTGTGAGGTGCTCAGTGGAAATGAAACCCTATGAAATACTCCCTATGAAATAGTTGTTAAGGAATAACAGTTTAGTTTTTTAAAATAGGTCATAAGCATAAAAAACGTGTGAAAAAGTTTGTACTGTAAAACTGAACCATGTATCCTATTCAAAATAATCATAATAATAATCATAATAATCATCATCATAATAATCATAACAATCATAATCATAATCATAATAATCATCATAATAATAATCATAATAATCATAATGAAAAACAAACAAACTTGTACCCTCATATCAGATGCTGGTTTCCTGATTATGTCCTGCAAAGCAGATATGAATTCACCATTAACAAACCTTGCGATGGTGAACATTGATCAATATGTTGGATGTTTATTTGTGGAAAGGTCGGTAGTCTTTGAACTGTGAAGGACGATTTGAGAGGCCTTTTCGATGATAATATAAATGATGATTCGCCATGTGGAGACTATGGCATGTCCAATAGATGTGTCCTACTTCATTAATCAATGACCATGTAAAGACGGAGAATTACTTTGAGGGAGGAGACAATTATTGCCTTTCATTGTCTGTGTCAACCATCAACATACCTCGAGATAGGCTCGTCGTGCGAAACAATGACTCTGACAAAATTACATTATTTTCGAGGGGGAAATACATTTCTACTGCATTCAATCTGCCTCTGCCTGCCAGTTTACGTGGGCGCGTGTCAAATTTGGACCCAAAGATCTGTTGTTCTTGTAGTTTCAGATTCGCTGACAAAAATAGGGCCCTTGGCTAAAACATATTCCATTCGTCTTTGAAGACCCTGTAAAAAAATAGTTTTCTTAAATCGAATATCTTATCATTGAAAATGTCGACATTTTATTTCACATTTTTTCGAACAATCCTATATTTTAAGATATTTTGATGTTGGCAATGACCCGCTGTAGTATTTTTATATGAGGGGATCAGTGCCAGAGTTGCGTAACCCACTAGCTTGCGAAGGCACTTTTCTCCTCAGCATGGCTCTGAACACTTAGTTGTATAAGTACCATACATATTAATCCTTGTGAATGAATGAACGGTTTATTAGCTTAAACTGCCCTTTTGAGGCAATACATTCATTCGTTCACAAGGATAATGAATTATGATACTAACAGAGCATTATTCAATGCTATACTTCTTAGGAAAAAGGGACTTCACGACTTACACAATTCTCAAACACTCACGTGATAGCGGCAACGTATATCCCTGTAAAGAGAAGATATAACTTGCTGGATCAAGAATCAGCTATTTTTTAAATAGAAAACACACTTATTTGCTTGCAGCTGACTTTAAGTTTAGACGTACTAGGCTTCATCAGAGCTTATGTTAGAAGCAGCAAATAATTCAAATCCAATTCTGTTCAATAAATGAATACGGGATCAATCAGCAAACATTCGTCATAATACGTAGCACCTCCTTATTTTACTTGAACATGTGGTGTTTGGAGGTCCTTATCGAATGTCCTCATTTCCAGAGCCATGACAGAGATTGAGATCACGTGGCAGTGGCTACTATAATACGTTTATATCGGGAATTGAGATGTGTGTTTGGCTACTTTACGCATGTTATTTAAGTGTTATATGTTCCTCAGAGCTGCACAAAATTCGCTCCAGATTGCAGGAGATTCAGACAGCTTTGCTGAAAATTATTCTTGTTGAAAGATATCTCTACAAACATTTCTATGATGCCAAACCCTACTGTACATACATTTAGTCACGTTTACATGAGTGGATATCTTTTTATAACAGTATTCAAACAGCCTTTTGTACATCTTAATTACAATACTAGAATTAAAGAAGAAAAAATTGATTAGACATTTAATGTAAATACGTTGAAATCTACGTTCTTGCTTGAAGAAATTCAGATTAATATTTCAGCCCTTGACCCGCCACTGCAACATATGAGTGAAATACTTGTTATTGCTCTGACAATTAAGTTTCTTGAATTGAAAATAGCTTCATTATAAGGAAATTACATATACTATGCGGGTTCGGGCATTAGCTGCGTATGAAGTTTCGAGTCCGCAAGTGAAACTTCGCAGATATGGAGGTCGTTGGTTCGGTTCCCGACTGTACTTTGATTCTCGACACCAGCCAAATATCTTTGCTTTAGGATAAGAATTCTAGAGGATGGCTACTCTAATAGGTCATTTGCCGTGATTCTGTGTTAATATTCACAATTATAAGAAGATAATTCTTGTCACCAGCGTTCGGTGTTGGTGACATTTATTGGTTATAAATCACGTTTGCGTCACACGCAAACACTGGAAGAGATGGATCAGGACATCAACTGATGTCACTGCAGTCCCTTTGACCGGGAGTCCTAGATTCGAGTCCTGACGGTGGCAGGATTTTAGACACTAGCTTGTCAGCTAGGTTGAATTCAGTCGCTCTCTGGAGGACAATTCTAGCGGCCGGCTGCTCTGATCGGTAGTTTTCCGTGGTTTCTCCTGTGAACACCAGGTGAATCCCGGAGCAGTATCCTAACAAACGGGCCATGGACCACGCGCGATATCTTTGCTACCTCTTCCTTGTCCAAATCTCTCCCCTTACACAAACACTTACCCTAACATTCACTACACTACCCATGCCGGGAGTTAAGAGCTTTTTCCGGCTGGGGCGATGCCCCGCTGGAAGGTGATACCATATATTGGGAAACCCCGCTAGCCGACGGTAGGTCGGCGCTGGATCTCGCCATTCAGCTGGAGAAGATGACCGCCGCCTCCCGATGAAAACAAACATACACTACACTTACGGGACTAATGACCTAAGTAATTCACGTGCCCGTAACTAAGAACCAACCAACGACAACGCTATGCTACATCGTGTTATGATGACCAATTGCTGGGAGAGTAGTTTTATAAATAAGAAGGGATGCGAACATTAAAGAAGCCTGAATGAGTTTTTATTATAGAGTTCTATGTGGAAATATCAATTTTCGCCGTTTATGCATATTTCGATATGTTGTATTAACCTCTTATAGTGTTCTTGAACTTAATATACCGTTTCTGATATTAAATATTTTCGTTAATATTAATGTATTGAAGGGATATTTTTGTGACACGTACAAAAGTACTTCACGTGGTATCTTTGGACCGTTGCATAGCCTCAAGAAGCAAAGCAAAGGGCGGTTCTCCTGCACCGACAAACGACTAATGGTTATTTCCTAACCAGTATGTATGAGTTATTCTAAGAAGGGACCACATCGACATGTAGGAAACAAATGATCGTCATGCAGGGCGATGACATTCCAAGAGATACTGAAGTCATTTAAAAACGAGCAAACTGTGAACGATGTTATGTTGCCAGCAGGTGTCAAGCAATATCTGTGAAATAGGTCCCTTCTCATGGTAATCTCTCTATACATTAAAATTAATGAAATTTGGAAGTGTTGCAATAGTCTTGTGCATATTTCTGATGCTACGAAGTTTCATTGATTTCTAAATCCATTTCCTAAACCATTCTCACACACTCGCCACTCTCCTTCCTTTTCTCGTCCTCGCCGTTCTACTGGACTCAACAAATTTATGTCACATGCCAGCATCCCTTAGCCCTGCCTCCTCAAGACTACGAAACAATTCTCAGGCTCAATCGAACCAGTCTCGCCGAGGCGTCTCGCAGAACATGAAAAGGGCTGTTCCTCCGCATGCGGCCATTTTTTCGGTCAGACCTCAGTGGTATTGAGGACGGTGCGACTAGCAATCACACTGCAAATTGAATTGTTCGTCAAAGAAGAGTCTCTACTTTGCTCACCTCTCGTCTTGCGAATAAAATCGCGTTTTGACGCGACGAGGCGGCTTCTTCGATAGAGGAGCCTTGAACGGAGAATGGGCGAAGGGGGAGGGGTGAGCGAGGGGGGATGAGACGGGACGGCGACGCAAGAGGCCTTCGCAGCCGGAGCCCCCGGTCCATTAAGGCAGGCCTTTGTTCCTGCTCATCACGGAGAGCTCGAGCTCATCCAAATTGGCCCTCCTCATCGCCCTCCTCCGCTCCCGCTCCCGCTCCCGCTCCCGCGCCCGCGCCCGCTCCGCCCCGGCCGTGCCGCCTCCGACGCCGCCGCCGCTCACGCCATCGCCACCGACGGCTCTCTCAAGGAAGCTGAGCAGCCGTCCGCCGGAATTAGGAGCAGCGGCCGCGATGATTGTGGGGACGGTGGCGGTGGCGAATGCGACAATTGCGGTGAAGGCGGATTCAGGCATGACGGGAGTTGTGGTTTAGCAGAAAGGGAGACATGATGGGTCGAGGGAGGCGGAGGTGAGGACGAAGGCGGGGAGGTATTTATTTATTTATTTAGTCAAAAACAGTCAAAAACTGTATGTGACGTATGGGGGAGAAAATCATCTGCGCAGATGCGGAGAGGACGGGGAGGCAGAGACGGGGAGGAGGACGGAAAGGTAGAGGTGTGGAGCAGGAGAGGGAAGCAGAGGAGGGGACAATGACGGAGAGTTAGAGATGAAGACGAGGGTGGATAGGCCGAGGTGGCAGAGACGAAGACGACCGCGGGGATGCAGAGGTGGAAATGAAGACGGGAATGAAGAGGTGGGGCAAGAGGCAGGGGTTGGGCAGAGGTGTGACAGGTAGACAGAGGTATGGGCTGGAGGGTAGAGGCAGGTACAGGGATGTAGATTAAAACAGTAAATGTTTATAGATCTATCGCGCAAATATAGGTACTTGGGTGTCAAGAGACAGTGCAGCTGTTGTTGGTAAAATTATGTTTGGGGAATGACTCAAATTCTGGGGGGATGCGGATTAGTGGGTCCTGTACGAGCACGAGAAATGCGCATGGCCACTCCTGCTGATGTAATTTGCGACTACCTCGATATTTTTTTTAACTCTTACTAGATGCTTCAACAAAAAAGAGCATGAGTGAGGAATTCAGCGGAAGTAAAGCGTGTATGAAAGTATTTAATACTAGAAATTTAGTTGTGGAGAAAAGTAGTTGAGGAGGGCGAGAGGAAGGGAAAGGAGGGAAATAGAACAGTATTAGTTTCTTTTAATTTCGACTACTTGAATTGATATTAAAAGTTTCAATTTGAGATTATTTAGAACTACCTTTTTGCTATGCTGTGACTGGAAGTTTTGGACTACTATTTATATGGTGCGTAGTAGCACCTACGTCTCCCCTCTTACACTCCATTTTCATTCTCAATCGAACGCTCCAGTGGCCTACTTGCAAAGACTGCGCCTGCTACATCGCCGTGTGATAGAGACTGGGGTAAATTGATAAGGCGATGCAGCGTCGGGGGCGGAGGGAGCGGAGGGCGGCGAGGTGGAAGAAGTGTTGGAGGCGCCTGTCTCGCCACCTCGAGGCGATAATATGATCAAAGCGCCGTGCAGGAGGCGTCGCGCCGGCGACCGTGAAGTTTGGAGGCGCGCGGGAGCGGGGCGGGAAGTGCGGACCAGGGCGTAGCACAGTGGAGCGGGAATGGGGGGGGGCGTGGCAAACCAGGAAATACGGGGTGAGGCGGGGCCAGGGGGTGACGGGGTGTTGCAGGTCGCTGCGGGGCAGTGGCGGGGCAGTGGCGGGGCAGTGGCGGGGCAGTGGCGGGGCAGTGGCGGGGCAGTGGCGGGGCAGTGGCGGGGCAGTGGCGGGGCAGTGGCGGGCAGTGGCGGGGCAGTGGCGGGGCAGTGGCGGGCAGTGGCGGGGCAGTGGCGCGGGCAGTGGCGGGGCAGTGGCGGGGCAGTGGCGGGGCAGTGG
This sequence comes from Teleogryllus occipitalis, assembly GCA_011170035.1. NCBI lineage: Eukaryota > Metazoa > Arthropoda > Insecta > Orthoptera > Gryllidae > Teleogryllus > Teleogryllus occipitalis. The sequence continues at coordinate 91,006 of BLKR01003570.1, read as the reverse complement.
CGGGGCAGTGGCGGGGCAGTGGCGGGGCAGTGGCGGGGCAGTGGCGGGGAACTGTTGTAGGAGTGCGGATTTATGGGGTGGGGGTGTGGGAGGACGGAGCGGCGATGAGGGCGGGCCGAGGATGGGGGCGGATATGTGGGGATGGGTATACGAAGAGACGTGATTTTGTCGTGTTTCCGGGCTCGTCAACTGCTCTGGTTATTAGTCCCGTTAGTGTAGTGCATTTTTTTTCTGGGGAGATGATGGTGATCTTTCCCCGCTAGATGGCGAGATCCGGCACCGACCTCCCGTCGGCTAGTGGGGTTTCCCCCTTAACCAGGACTCTCCCACCAACGGCGCACCGCTCCAGCCGGGACACGCTCTAAGCTCCCGACCGGTCTCCCGAAATGTGTGATAGTGTAGTGCATGCTAGTGTAAGTGTATGTGTAAGGGGAGTGGATAGGACAAGGAAGAGAAAGGACAGATCGCGCGCGGACCGTGGCCCGTTTGGAAGGGTACTGCTCCGGCATTCGCCTGGTGTTGATCGGAGAAACCACGGAAAACTACCGATCAGAGCAGCCGGCCGCTAGAATTCTCCTCCAGTCAGCGACTGAATTCGACCTAGCTGAAAAGCTAGTGTCGAAAATCCTGCCGTCGTCAGGACTCGCACCTAGGACCTCCCGGTCAGAGACGCTGCAGTGACATCAGTTGATGCACTGAGCTACCGCTCGCGGTGGAGACGTGACGTGTGCGTGTGTGTGTGCGTGCGTGCGCGTGGGGGGGACGGGAGGTTTGTGGGGACGGGGATGTGCAGGTAAGGGGTAAAGGGGTGGGGTGGTATGGGAGCGCGGTGTTCGGGGGCGGGGTGGGGTTGCGAGCCCCGGGAGGTTGTGGGGAGAGAGCGGTGGCGGCGGTGTGAGGATTGAGAAGGGTGCGGGGCGAGATGAAGGGTTGGCGGAGGGTGCGACGGTGCGGGGTGGAGGGACGCGGAGGGAGGCGGCAGGCGCGCGAAGGGGGGGGGGGCTCTCAATGCTGCGCCAGACACATTGTGCGGGGGCCGGTGGAAGAGAACGCGTGCCCGTCCGTCCAGCTTCCAAGCAGCTCCACAGCAAGCGTACAACGGAGCATTTGGTCGACTACGACTACAGAAACGCTATGTATTATTATGGACCACTTATCTCCTTTAATAGAACTTAATAGAGTTGAGAAAGTGTGCATTTACCTTCAATTGCTGTAGAATAACAATTTACATTTTCTTTAGAGACTGGGGATTGCTTTAGAAGATAAATTTGTCGACAATGTTCGTAATAAGCGTGTCATCTCAAAGGTGTTTAACAAGGGGACTGCGAAATATTTGAAATCAATTGAATAATCAAGCATGATTATAATGGAATAATTGATCAATGTTTACAATGCCCATCATCATCATCATTCTATCACCCAATAATTAATCACAACGATTCGTGTAGATAACTCGAATTCACTCGAAATTATTAGCTGTAACTGTTACAGTTGATTTAAAAAGCACACTTCTCTCCACTCCTTACCTCATAGGTTTGCTTCCTCCCAGTTTCCTCCCTTGCCCTCTTTCTCCACTCGCACTCTTAGCACGTGAGTCAACTCAGAACCAGCATTGACACCGTCTCAGCAGCGTCTCTGACCCGGGAGATCATTCGAGTCGATTCGTCTCGACGACGGCGGATTTTCAACGCTGGCTAGGTTGAATTCAAACGCTGTCTAGAGAAGTATTCTAGCACCCGGCTGCTTTGTTCGGTAGTTTTTCGTGGTTTCTAACATCAATACCAGGCGAATGCTGGAACTGTACTCGTGCAAACGAGCCGTGCGTGATCTTTTCGTCCTATCCCTGGTTCTGTGATCTCCCCCCTCTCTCTCTGTCTCTCCCTCTCTCCCTCTCACAAACACAGACACACACATACATACGCACACACTTACATTTACATTACTACATTACCATACATGCCGGGGAACCAGTAGAGCTTGTACCGACTATGACGGTGCCAGGCTTGGAGGGAGAATTTCCTCGCAAGTTGACGTGTTGGTCGGCGGCGGATTTCCCAAGCTAGTGGGGGCGGATCACCACTACCGTCAATAATCAAATTCTAGGGGGTTTGTCAACATGGGAAGATTTGAAGAAAAAATTTACCACACCAGACAATGCTCCGCATATACTTTTTCTTTCTTTTTTCAATTTTGCATGACATTGAGACACTCGTTAACGAAATATGTTTCGAAGTTCGATTATGTTTGTCTTTCGGTCTAAAATTATACATGATTATGATTATTCAAATTGTGTGTAAAACCAAGTAGTTTGGAAACGTTCCATTCATTCAATAGAAAATGGGATTTTATTTATTCATTACACACCATTTTCATCTTAACATATAGTTTACTTCGTTGTAATGTGCAACAAAGTCGAATTTCTTCGAAGTAATTTTGTATGTACACGTAAAGAATTTGTTCAATAAAATAAAAAATATCGTAAACTCCAGCCAGGTATACTTCATAAACGCGTCTTAGTGAAATTTCATCGTCGGTGAATATTAAATTTGTCATGTTAGGGGTAAAGCAATATAAAAGTTTGAAATTCTATGCTCAATATATTTTTCGGAAGTATATACTTCTCTGGTTGACTATGGGACTCAACATTCTCACAGTTCTGCCTTATTTTAAGATTATGGGGGATGGTTCATTTCGGATGGAGGAGCCTGGCACTTCATCTTTGATGAGAAAAGATTAATGGCGTCCGATCTGTAGCCCGTCAAAGGCACAACATCTAAATTCGCTTGGAGTTTATGGGAGGATATCAAGGAAACGACCGTTTTCAGCAGCCGATATCTAGACCACTCGGGCACAGGCGAAGTTGGTCCACCTCTATCGGCGTTCCATATTCAGACCCTTCGGTGTACAAAATTTCAAGTGTTAATTCGCTTCTACATAAATAAAGAATCCGGTACACTGTGTATTTATTGGGGGAGATACATGATCGACATGAAGGGAGAGATATTCCATAATTATTGGAGGGATATGTTTAATAGTTTTTTGGATATGGTTAATACTGTTTAATAGTGTTAGAATCAGGAAGACATCCAAAAGATGAGATAAATAGCTCTGAGAAATGTATGGGCGATTAAGCGATCAAGAATATGTGCCTTTAAATGCATACTGAGTAAGTTGAGACTCGTCGTGCCTGTTCGCTAAAGAATGTTTATTTCACAAAAGGTCAGTTGAATACTATGAAAAACAAAGTGTTCTTTTACAAGTTAACGGAGTTAACAACGTATAATATTTATGTACAACATGATAAGCCACATGAAAACTATTTCTAGGTATAATGACACCAACGTTTCGATTTAAAGTGATTAGGTGGATTATATAAAAGCGACAATAAACGGGACCACTATCATTCATATATTATAAAAGAATATGAAAGTACATCGGCAACAGATGATAGACGCAAAATTATATCACAAACACTTCAGTTTCGAACGTTATCATCTGTTCCTCCCAAATCCTTCAGACAGGATGTGCCAATCACTTTGGGTTTCGCTTATGTTTTTAAGTATTTCTTCAAATGTTCATCAATCGTGTTAGTAATTGAGTCTTTCCAGATCCTGCGTACCAACGTGGCTGGCTCTAGCGAGCATCTCTCACTCCTCACGAGACCAGCAAGGAAGACGAATGGTCGAGGACTTGGCAACCCGCACGTTTGTTTTGTGTCTGGGAATTTTGCTCCGCAGCATCTTCTTTAACTTGAAGAACAGCAGGTGCTTACGGAGCCCCAGCTCATTCCCGGCGTCTTGAGCGTGCATCTGCGTGGCAGAAATGATAGAGAATCCCCGGCCCCCAGGGCTGTTTTACACTAGGAGAGACCGTCTCGGGAGGTCCTTCTGGAACCACCTACGCTGAGAATTAGATCTTCTGCTCGTTCCGCTGAAGGGTTCGCTGGAGGCAAATTAATGCTGCTCCGGGATGGTTGTTTCGAAACGCAAACCGTCCTAACAAGATTTGTCTTCTCAGCGAAGCTGCATTTCTGTAGGTAGGTGGAATTCCGTGAGCAGCACAGACATGGAATGGCACTCGGCTCGATACTATTAAAGCCGGTTGATGTTAATAATTCAAATAATTTGTATCTTTAGTCTGAGTGTCTGCAACTGGTTATTTCGGAGAAAGAATATTGGGTAGATAATAGGATAAACTTTTGGAAGCAATGAAACTTCCCCTACACGTGTCTCAAGTTTGGTTAGAGAGCTAAACCTTTTTCGAGAGGTATAAAGGGGTGACAAGACTTCAAATGACTATTAAAAAATGATCGGACCACAGTTTTCAGTACACCAAGTATATTGAAAGAGGTAAATTTCATTTCTATGATTTATATTGAAGATGAATGTTTAAAGTTTTTACACAGTTTTGAACTGTTTCTGACGTAAAATAAATAAATAAGCATTTTTTTAATAGTTGCTGCATCAAACCGTCAAAATGAATGAAAAAATACGATTGACATCATCAATATGAGTTTCTTGATGGTTGGTTGGTTGTGATTCCGGGCACGTCAACTACTGTGCACATTAGTCCCGTAAGCGTTGTGCATGTAATTTTCATCGGAAGGTGGCGGTGATCTTCCCCCGCTGGATGTCGAGATCCGGCGCCGACCTGCCGACGGCTACCGGGGTTTTCCTTCAGCCAGGTATCGCCCACCAGCGGGGCACCACCACAGCCGGCACAAACTCAAAGCTCCCGATCGGCCTCCCGACATGTGTGGCAGTGTAGTGCATGTTAGAGTAAGTGTATGTACAAGGGGAGAGAATAGCACGAGGAAGAAAAAATCGCGCGCGGTCAGTAGCCCGTTTGTTAAGGTACTGCTCCGACATTCGCCTGGTGTAGATCCGAGAAACCACGGAAAACAACAGATCAGAGCAACCGATCGCTGAAATTCTCCTCCAGACAGTGACTGAATTCGACCTAGCTGACAAGGTAGTGTCGAAAAACCTTGCTTCTGTCGGGACTGGAACCTGACTCCCGATCAGAGGCACTGCAGTGATATCAGTTGATGCACTGAGCCTCCTCTCTCGGTAGGAGTTTCTTGTCGAGAATGTCCTAAGATAGAACAGTGCTCGCCGTATGAAGTGTACAACATTTTATCGTGAAATTTGGATTTAGTATAAGAGGAAGTTTATGAAAACGGAATCGCAAGGGTGTGTGCGAACATGAATGGTTGCGGACGCATACATACTTGTATGGGCGCGCGTGAGTATGCGTAGGCTGCATGCGCAATCTGATATATAGACACAGGTATTACGGATACCGAGACGTTGCTTGGATGAAATTTAACTGGAGAGTTCTTTGGAATTCGATAACGGAAGCGCGTTGTTTTGAACATTTCAGTTCTTAATGTCCCAACGTACTTGGTGCAGAGAACGTTGATCTCGATGTTCCGTGAAATGTTTGTAACGAGGCTAGCAATTAAGTTGCGTACCAATGCTATTCCAGTATCCCGGCGAATTGCTAGGGGGGGTGTTAACGCACTACCGCAGAATAAATTGCAAAATAATTGAAGGAACGTTTTTATAAATGTAAGAACTAGGACTACATATATTTGGCAATATTTAGTACAATTATTTTCTGAACGTTTAAGTTAAAATATTTTTTTGGGGGGGGGATAGCAAAGGTATATAAAGGTTTCATATTCATAATATACATTCGTAACTTATACAAAGTTTCTGCAATTCCACAACTATTATCTACACCGACTCAAAGAGATTGCAGAGTTTTTGTGCGCAGGTCTGTCTGTAAGAAAATGCTGGAATTTCCACGAAGCGATTACTCGTGACGTTGGTTTCATTTATTTCTAAACATCCGATAAGCTTTGATAGACGAAACTTTCACTCAGGATTAAGAAAATTTAATAATAATAATAATAATAATAATAATAATAATAATCATCCGGCCCGGTGGCGCAGACAGTTGCGGCCGTCGTCGTGTGCGCGGAGCAGGCTGCAACGTTTTTCGGCCTGTCGTGTGTGTCTATCGGCCTGTCGGGTCTGTCTGTCGGCCTCTCGGTTCAATGATTCCGGCTTCTGCTTTTTTCTGACCACCCATGCTATGCGGTGGGGGTACCCAAAAGAACAAAATCTGAAAAATTTGTCAAAAAAGTCTGTTCTTTAAAACTAGGTTTACAAATAATATCGAAGAGAATCGATGAATTTTTGAAAATCTCAAATGCAAATATTGAACTTCGTTTTGAAAGTGTCGGGAAGATTGAGTTTAGTTGTGAGGTGGTGGTTTGGCTTGCTAAACTTAAGAACCTGTGTTCGAATCGCAGCGTGGAAGATAGTTGATGGTGGGAACACTTTTAAGTATTATGATAATATTGCGTTGCCATTACAATGCAAGAAATGTTTGTCATAGCAAATTTGTATGTGCAATTGTAGCAAAATTAATTTTCTTAATGAAATCTAATCTGTTCTTTAAAATTAGATATTTACGTAAACTCATGTACGTGTTGCATTTTTTGTTGTTGAAAATATGCAGTGTTCAATTTTTTTTTCAAAATATGAAGATTTTTATACGGCTCGAGTGGTGGTATTGTGGATATCCTCATAGCTACGGAATCTCAAGTACGTGAGGTCTAATTCCATAGTGAGAAACAGTTTTGCGTGTTAAAAAATGTGTGGATTGAAGTATTGTAATATTACTTAACCGTTTGAAACAATGCGAGAAAGTATCTGATGTAGCAATACTAGTTATTGTATGCGTCTTATTTATATTGCAACCCTTCTTCATTGTTTGGAGGATCTAAACCTCGATTTGTTTTGCTCTTCGCTGTACACATACTGAATTTGAATTGTTAACATATGGATACATTGTAAAACAAAATATACCATTAATAAATAATAAAGTAGACTGCGTATAATGTTCCACTTTGAAAGTCGTTTGCACTAAAACACTTTTTTGTATTTTACGAATACGAAATTTTATAATCCATTGCTCATCAAATAGCTAGTGCCATTGCTCGATTATTCAAAGTTTTTTTAATACAATTATAAGCAAGATAATTACAAAAATGTTCGAGCTCATTTAATATAATTACAAACCCACTTGTGGCGTAAATTATTCTGTTGTGACTGATTATTTTATCTCACCAGTTGGATGTCAATCAAGCCTGTTTCTCTGACAACGCAAGACGTTCTTGGACTAGGTTCCTCTGCGCTGTTCAGAAGAGAGGAAGATGTTTTACCCACGTCTTAAATGAAGCGAGCGTGTTTTGTTTTCCTCCTTTCCTTGCATTAACGAGCTGCTTGGGAAGGGGGAGGCGAGCTGAAGGGGGAAAGTTGGCCGGGCGGTTGAGGGAGGACGGAGAGAAGGCTGGGAGCAGCTCTTGCGAAAGCCGCTAGCGAGACACAGTGAGAAACGTTCTCCATCTGCATGGACCGATTTTTTGAAGCATTTCTAATCGCAGTGTGCTCTCCATGACCCAGGTCTTTGGAGAACTGTCCAAGAGGGAGAACTGCGGGTAGGAGACCCCTGAAAGACATAGGTGTTTCTTCTTATTCTTATTACCTATTTTCTATCTTTATTCTGTTTTCTTATTCCTTCCCTATTATTCATTTTCAATTTTTATTCTCTATTCTTTATTACTTTTATTCCTTTTTCCATTCTGAGTGCACAATTTAATTTTGCTGACAGGGGAGAGGAAAATGCGCGACAGATACTACCTAATTAAAAAAATATTTTTTGAATGTATGAAAATTACATTATAACTTGCCTGGCTCACATTAAAACTTGTACTAAACTTAACACTAAACTACATTACTCGTGATATAGGAAACAAGAGCTCCTACTTCGAACAATTATTGGAAAAATTATTTAAGAACGCTTCGAAAGGGAATCTGTTTGTGATTCTAGTTGGGAAGTCATTTAAAGAGGCTAGATTGTAGTGAACTGCTCAATTTATTGTCTTTACGTTGGACTAAAAATTATTGGAGATGTGAGCGATATGTTTCATGAACGGTGACATATTCATGAAGTTATAACGAACGACCGGACTGACTGACGACCGGACTGACTGACGACCGGACTGACTGACGACCGGACTGACTGACGACCGGACTGACTGACGACCGGACTGACTGACGACCGGACTGACTGACGACCGGACTGACTGACGACCGGACTGACGAACAGACGGACGGACTGACGAACAGACTGACGGACTGACGAACAGACGGACGGACTGACGGACAAACGGACGGACTGACGGACAAACGGACGGACTGACGGACGAACGGCTTTACAGTTTCCATCATTGGAATTTTTAGTAAAAAATCATAACATTCAAATGCATACCCTACGTTCTTAATTTTTTATGATATAACATTCAGGAAGTACTGACGAAATAAAATTTACGTACAATCACAATATAGTTTCGTCTTTTGATGATTTAATGTTTTCATCGACAAATAATTTTGTTTTTTGCTTAGCAGTGCGCGAGAATTAGGAAAGCAATGAGGCCAATATTTGATAGCCGCTTTACGTTTCAATGGGAACATATATGAATTCGTTACTAAACGTGATTATAGGAAAAAATACGGAACTTGTCAACTGAAGTTGTAAATATGCCCGGGCAAAATTAACTTTTCGAACCAACGAATCCTTTGTTACAACAGTCGAACGGATATAAAAAATCCGAACATTATACCCAGAGAGAAATGACAACTTTGGAAGCATGTTTGGAACCATACTGACATTTCCTTTGCACTAGCGTACTCGTGCGAGACCTCTCGCATGTTGAACCCCACCCTCTTCCCTATTTGTACATTTCCATAGTAAGTCTGTAATGTATCTTTTTCTTCAAGACCTTCTTATCCTCCGTCACTTGTTCTATATGTCTCATTGTAATTCATAACAATAAAATAGACCTCTGTCCATAAAAACTATTCTTACTTAATGTTATTATATAGCAGACAGGTACACTCGTGTAATTGCGTAGAATATCAAGTAATGAGTCGTAGTTGTCACATACAGTTGCAAATACTACAGGGTCTGAACAGGTGGGGTAGAATCGAGAGGTGTCGAACCAGGAAAATGGTAATAAAATGCTCAAGACGATCTCATCCTGCAGATTACAATGTGGGGAATGTTTCTTTGAGACGTTTGGCCCCAAAATTTCAGTTTTTAAGGTTTCTAAAAGCTTCTTTTAACTATATAGATAAAAAATACGGCAGAGTGTTGCGGGTTGCATTTGGCATGAATATTGAAATGCGTTTTTTTTTCAAACAAATCCTTCACACTTTTAAAGTCAAAGTGCAATTAGTCACGACTCCGTGCAATTTTCTTTCTTTAGAGACCTCATTTATAAAGATTGATTGCGTGTGAGAGCCGCAAACGATATGCATACTACTGAAATAAATAGGAGATGATGTGCGTCAACGGATGTTGCTTTGCTAAAAGGATTCAGAAAATATTTAATAATTAATTAGATAATGGGGATGTTCATTGAAGGGTTACTCACGCATGCTTGATGTTAATTTTCGCCGCTTTACATCAGTTACGAATTAATCCTAATCACGTATTTACTCCCCAACTCCTCATTAATCACTAATAAAGCGTTCTCAATAGCCCATTTTGTATATTTTGCTGACCAACGTACTCAATGAGGTACGGGTATTCCTCATAAATTGTGAACAGTAGTACTTTACTTATTTCCACGAGAAAGGAAAGAATTAAAAGCTCATTGATTAGAATTCATTCTCGCTATTCTTTTCTACATGTATCAATTCGACGTGATATACGATTGTCTTTTGATTTTTATTGAAGAATTGGTGAATTTGTTAAAATTAATTAGTTTCATTAATGGCTTTTATTTTCAGATTATACTTAGGTACTGTTGGGAAATTTCCACATCAGTATAAAATATTGGAATGGAATACGAAAAACACAGGCTTTTCGACTTTATATTTCTGAGTAAAGTTTCGTAGTTCTCATTTAATTTAATAATATGTATTCGCCATATTATAATGTTGTAATAACTACGTAAGAAAGTTTTATTCAGTTGAAAAGTTGTGGTTTTGTAAAATTGTATATAGGAACAACATTCCTGAAAAATAATATTGTATTTTTTACATCTTAATGTTGTAGAAAACCCTCAAAGTAGTGTAACAAGTTCTCTTAGTCTTTCGTATTAATTTAATAAATTAATTTAATAAATATAATTGAAAAACTGAAATTGAAAAACTGAAAAATAATATTGTATTTTTTACATCTTAATGTGGTAGAAAACACTCAAAGTAGTGCAAGAAATTCTCTTCGTCTTTCGTATTAATTTAATAAATATAGGCAATTTAAAGAAAAAAATTATTATTTCTCAAAAATCACTCCATTTTTTCTCTAAATCTTTTCTACGGATAGAAGAAGGGATGCTTAAAATAATAGCGCAGGAATCATTTTCGTTGAACTCTCTGAATTTTCGAGAATTGCAAATTTAGAAATAACGGAAGAAAGTATGTGCTGTTGTAGCACCAGTAGTTAACTATGTACGTAGAATGTGATGAGAAGACTTCTAACCTTTCGTGACCACGTCCATACTTGCAGTGCTAGACAAAGGATGGCAACGAAAATAGTTTCTTTAAAATATTCTTTGGGGCTGTATCCATGGCGATTCTTATATATTGATATAGTGTGCTATTATTTTTATATTGCAATTTGTATATCTATTGTGTTGTTTTTCTGTATTTGTTTTACCATCAGTTCTGAGGATGAGATGAACATATTACGAAACGTCGGCAAAGTATGTGTTAATGTCGTAATTAACTCCGACGAAATCCCGTGGTCTACATTTGCGATTTATTCTTTATGGTTGGGAAACTACAATGATTAAAAATGTTGGTTAAAAACGTTTGATGTCATTATCAAACCTTGCTGGAAATGTCTTATAGCCTGGTAAGTAATGTGGTAGGGGGACAGAAGATTAGAAAAGGAGAGCTGGAAGGAAAAGGTGGAAAAGGAAAAATATACATACATAAATAGGTGTGTCCGGAAAGTAATGCAATTTTTTGTGTGTGTACTTAAAATGGGCGTAAACTGTTCCCAACGGTTGAGTTAGGTGGGGGACTGTTAGCTTCATAGCTATGCCTTTGTGAGTCTGCTCCGAGCAGTTGGGCTTTAGGATTGCTGTCTCCGCGTACCTCTGTTTAGTGCCTATGTAATGAAACGCAATGAGTTTGAATTATCGCTTGAGCAACGTTATGCCGTAAATTGTTTTCGAAATACAAAAAAAATCTCTTGCAGAGACCGATCAATTAATTGTTCAGCTTATGTGGTCTATGTTCTATCATATTCCCAAGTTTCGAGGTGGTTAAGGGCGTTTAAGGAAGACCGGGAAGAGGTGGTCGACGAACCCCGTCCTGGACGATTTTCAACCAGCCTCCCATTTTCAACCAGTCTTGACATGGTTGCTGCCGACTTTCCTCTTTCTGAGGAACAAGACCGCCCTAAAAGGTGTCCTCTTGGATCGATTTATGCCATCGAAGACGTCATGACCAGGGTCCTCCTCAAAAAAGGTCCCCGTTGAAGCCTTCCATGACGCGTGGAGTGCGTGGCAGAATCGCTGAAAAAAGTGAATGGATGCCCAAGGGGACACCTTCGAAGAGTATTAAACGTTTTTTTTGTTTTTTTTTAAAATAATTTTTATTTCCTTGTTCGACATTATTATGCCTTTCAAGGGTTTTTATGATACATAGTATACACATTTTGTTGTAATTACATTTCATCATGTATGAACAATGGTAGAAGACTAATATTTACAATATAAACAATAACAACCAAGGATACCCAGGAAGGGTCCTTCAGAAAAATGGACACAATATTTGGATTAAAAAACATAAATATTTAATTTAGAAATGTTGGAACCTGCTTTACAGCTAATTAAGGAGGATGTAGTAGGTCTTTGGAATATCTTGATTTTATTCGTGGAAAAAGATTGGCTGATTTACCTAGAGTGTACAAAGATATATAGAGAGAGAGAAAGGTAGAAGGATATATATATATATATATATATATATATATATATATATATATATATATATATATATATATATATATATAGAGAGAGAGAGAGAGAGAGAGAGAGAGAGAGAGAGAGACGCACGACCTTGTTTGATGGACTGTTACATTTAAAATATACGTTAAACACGAGTCGCAATTGTGTTTTTTTTAGTTGTTGATTTCAAAAATATAATGTAGTCAGAAAATTCACATTTTGTGGGTCCTTGATACAAAGTGTTTTTCAGATGTCCATTCTGTCCCGCCGGCCCCGCCTGCCCAAACTGTCCGACCAGTCCGATGTTTCTGCCTGTCCGACCTGTCTGACTTCTTCGACCTCTCCGATCTATCCTACCTGTCCGATTTATCCGATTCGTTTACAATCGAAGAATTGGCATTACCCGATTGATCTAGTTAAGGACGCGGCACATAGAATTTGAAGGGGATCTTTTAATTTTTGGGATGTACTGTTGTAATATGTACATTAACAACATTTTGATATGTACTAAAAATGGCTCCAAATTTTGTTCTTAATTCTTTTATTCTAAAAGATAAAAATACACATAAAAATGGTGCAGGCCAAACTTTCTGTAAATTTTTTTAATAGTCAATATTTCACTAGTTAAAATTTTTACTCTCTCGCCTTAAGTATTCTTTTTTCGATGTACTCCTAACTACTTTATAGAAGATTCACATTTGTTATCTGCATGAAGTAAGTGCTTGAAAATTAGATCATTAAATAATGGCATTTACCATTTGACAAATATATGTTTCCGTGTAATTTTTGGATGAAATCGTTTGAATAAAAACTAATCAAGATTGCTTCAAAAACTTTTCAGAGTTCTTCTTTAATTTTAGTTCTTGAAAAAGTAAAATTTAGTTTTTAATATAACATATATCCGATAAAAGGTCTGAAATTTAGAATATTGCAAAACTTCAACCATATTTCGTATCTGAACAATGATTTTTAAGTTTTATGTGAGCAATGATTTAATAATTTAATAAATCAAAAACAAAATATACTTTCTAACGCATACAACTGAGTCCAATTCAACTCTAGATTTAACCGTTTTCTCATTATTTTAGTTTATCTACCAATATATTCATTTCATCGTGAATTAGGAACACAACTTTCATTATCATTTGCTACCCGAGTTATTAACAAATCAGTTTATAGCAGGTTAATATTTATTCAATGAAATAATTACTAAAATAAATAATATGTTTACATATGACTCATATATATAAAATACTAAGATAAGAAATATAATACATAACTGGTTTGTTTGGCTTCAAGCAAATACAGAAATAGATGTACATACGTAGAAAAAAAGACGCAAATTGCAAAAGAGCAATACAAATAAGTAAAGTTATATTGAAAACACGAAGCGGATTTGGATGTCTGTTTAGGGGTTGGGTTCTACAACGCTAGGGAAAGTCTCTCTTTCCGGCCGCCGGAAAACAATTACAAGTTGCGGAACATGTGAATTCTGAGGCAATGAGGCACTTTTTCTACGTTTTCCCTGAATATTAACAACACTTATATTATTGTATTCCTCTTTTCGATTATTTTAGAATACTGGTGGAGAAATTATGTACTCCCATTTAAAAAATCAAAGTTGTGAGAATCGTTCCAAAATTTAAAAAAAATAAAAACAAAACTAATTATGCTTTTTCCTTCAACCTCCTCCTACATTCCTCTACAAACCTTGGAGAAAAACAAATACCGATACCTAAAACCATTCGAAGATATTTGCTGTGACCAAAAGTGATCCACACTGTGTTATATTTACTGTTCGAATATTACATTTTTAAGTTGGAAAGGTTTTAACCATATAATTACATTTTCATTTTGATTACTTATGTTCAATACTTATGTTCAACATTCTGAAATGACCTTATAGTCTCGATATATTTAGAAGCGTTTAAGGTATTTATTTATTCTCTTGAGGTATCTTACACTACGGTCCGTCCGAGTTTTAATTTATGGTACAGCGCGATACAAGCGTTTCTGGAAGAGGAATGTTGCCATCGGTTTCAAAATTCCAGGTCAATTTGAAATATTTAATTATTAACAATTAATATTAAGCGCTCACGTGTGAAAACCATTACGTCCGTTCACTGTTTATTGGTAGGTAGGTTTGTTGTGTGCACTATTCGGGAGGTTTGCGTTGTGCGTACGGTGGGGTAAGCACTATTCGGGAGGCGACTCGCAAAGTAAATAAATCACCTGATACCACGAAGTAAACGAAACATTAGAGGTGACATGCGTCAACATGACTGCCGTCTCAGATATTGAAAGTGATCCAACAAGTAAATGAGGGATGTAGGCGAAAAACGTGATAACCCACAAAATAGTTTTACCAAGAAAATTAGCTTCAAAGTATAAAAACTGTCCTGTAAATCGATTTAAAAATTTCTCTCTAAAAGTGGTCTTGAAAATTTGAAGGTAATGCGTCCAAAAATGTACTAAATTGTGAAATATATTTTTCAAATTGTGTAATTTTTATGTGGAATATCAACATTTTCCATTAGGGCAATCTTTCATTTTAATATGTTGATAATCCACAATCAAGAGCATTAGGTTTACCTTTTGAAACTCGAAATTTAGTCACTTCATGAAACAAAAATTTGTGTTTTTAAGGTGTGGTCATATTTTAATAAATGCAACGTTTCTAATCACTGTAAGCAGAAAATTGATTCTGGTTGATGTAAAATACTTTCAGAAGCTGTTTGGTGCAACATTTTTTGAAAATCTTAACCTTCTCATCAGGAACAAATATCGAACTTACATGTTTTCTAACAAAGCTCTCTATCATTCCTAATTCCTCGTCAGATGGGAGTATGGCGTGGTCAGGAAGTGGAAAATGGTGTTCTATCTATTCAAAGCGACCAGTTGATACTAAAATCATTGAGTAGGCAATATTGCACCAATTCTTATTTTGGCCAGCGCAATTTTCAGATACAACTACAAGTTTATTTGAAGAAATATTGTGCACCGTAAAATACTCATTGAGGAAATTTATAATCTCGTCTGATCCTCTTCCTTATCTCCTTTTAACTTCACTAATGCAAATCATTCCCAATCAATAAGCAGTTTGAATTTCTAGTTCTTAGAACCCCAAAATTGAGGAAAAACATTCTGCGTTCTTCTTTTACTACCTCATAACATTTTCTTGAACATTTTCAATGGCCCAATTCTTGCAGCAGGTTTCTCTATACGCTTCACCAGCATTCTTTTTTTTCTTACTTTCGACAGTTAATTTTGTTCTTGTTTCTCTTACAGGTAACTTGCATGGGCTACCCGCCACCATGCTATTTGCATTGGTGCTAACACAGCCGTTTCTCACATTCGTTGTTCTATTTTTCTCATTTTCTAAAGTTATAATTTTCTTTCTTTTTGTGGGTTAAAGACAAATTATATGAAAACAAATACGATACTGTTAATGTTACACTTATTATGTATGATATTTGTTTATTGTTCACTAAGATATTTTAGTACTGCGGTTTGTAATAAACACCAGTTAATATATTTTTGTCTTCTTTACGATCTAATTAAGGAAAAACTTGACATTAATGCTCCGGTTACATTAAAGAAACTACCAATTTGGCTGAAGATTTGAACACTACAAGTAGTTTTGTAAATCCACATATTATTCAACAACTATTTTGCAAGCATTACAGAAATTTACAACAATGTTTGAAAAAATCACCTTACGTAAATGGCAAATCTTGATAATCGGAGAATCCTAACCTAATCGACAGTGAAACAAAAATAATCACCTCGTCATTGGAACAGTCCTCATCTTCCTCAAATTCATAGTCAGAATATTTAACACTATCGTCAAAGTCATCAAACATCAAACCGGTAGCAGTAGCTCAGTGCATCAACTGATGTCACTGCAGCGCTTCTAACCGGGAGGTCCTAGGTTCGAGTCCTGACGGCGGCAGTTTTCGACACAACCATTTCAGCTAGGCCGAGGTCAGTCGCTGTCTGGAGGAGAATTCTAGCGGCCGGCTGCTCTGATCGGTAGTTTTCCGTGGTTTCTCCGATCAACACCAGGCGAATGCCGGAGCAGTACCCTGCAAAACGGGCCACGGACCGCGCGCGATCTGTCCTTCCTCTTCCTTCTCCTATCCTCTCCCCTTACACACACACACACTTACACTAACATGCACTACACTACCACATACTCCGGGAGACCGGTCGGGAGTTTAGAGCTTTGACCCGGCTTGGGCGGTGCCCCGCTGGTGGGAGAGTTAGGGGGAAACACCACTAGCCGACGGTAGGTCGGCGCCGGATCTCGCCATCCAGCGGGGGAAGATCACCGCCATCTCCCGGGGGAAACATGCACTACACTAACGGGACTAATGACCGAAGCAGTTAACACGCCCGGAAACACGAAAAAATCAATTAATCAAACATCAACGGAGACGTCTCACGACTACGCAAAATCCCTTTTTTCCTCATCACAGCGGCGCCACACTGCCTCGCAGCCATCTTGAAAAAGCGGGCTATCAATATTTTCCATGTTAAAACAGCTCCATGTGGAATATCGATATAGCCAATAACTTTCCCATATATTGGCTTACAATAAATCTTCTTAGGCTCACATGTAGCTATCATTGCTTGAAGTCGATATTGCAAGAAACTCGCTTTTCGTCAAAATGTGGGTTATCAAGGCTTTCGACCTCACCCCTCAAATGTATTAGTAAATTTCCGTGAATTCGTTCTAAGCAAAAACGTACGTACGCGTCTTTAGCGTGCTCATTTCAAAATGAGACTTGATCATGCGTCAACATTTCATTTGTCCGCCAGAGGCTAACGTTTTGTGCTAGTTACGTAAATAGCTATTTCACTACAAGAATAATGTTTGTATAATTACGTAACATACGGATTTGCAAAACAATAGTTTGAATACAAATATTTTGTTTTTTAGAATGGTTTTGGAGGAAGTGGTCTGTTGTTGTATCAGCAACAACCTGCTCGCCGAGGGAGGCCGCTGGCACATGAAGTACTGCAGTATGTTGACGAAGATGACCTCTCTTATTTCTTCTGATAATAACGTCAACAACACCAAATCAGAATTCCCACAATACATGAAGTACTGCTGTATTTAAGTTACACGTTCTGCGTGTTCGTTCCCCAAGAAATCTTTTGACGTGTTCTGTAGTTGTAATTTAAAATTAGGATCGCCATTATCTTAATCGACTTTAAACACTAGATAAGTCTCAGCATAAGAAGACCGCTAACGTCGGAAGCGCTTAGCGTCATTGTAAATCATTTCTCAACAACCCTCACTTCTAGCTCATCCGGCTAGCATAGCAACAGTGCGTTCAAGTTGGAAGGGCGTGGAGAACGTCACCCCCTGCGTCTCGGGACTGCAATTTTCTTCTTTCTGCTCCGGAAGGACAAGTCTCATGAATAATGTATTTTATGAGAAGTTGGGACTAAGCAGTTAAAACAACACTTCAGCGTCAACCATGTCATATTTGTTTACTTTCCAAGCAGCTCGATGTCTCACTACCTTTTTCCAAGACCGTTGTCATAGCCACATTAAACACAAACTGCCGCCGAAAGAAATTATATATTGACAATATTCCAAAATAGCACATTTAGTGAACTTGTGTAACTCGATGATTTGCTACATTGGCTCTTAACTTCAGATAGCATATTATTTTCGTAGCTGCACCATGACTCCACAGAAGCTAAAACGTAAGGAAACATTCTTCCGAGTATGTGAATACTATACACCATACCGGGAGCGGTGGCTCAGTGCATCAACTGACGTCACTGCAATGCCTCTGACCGGGAAGTCCTAGGTTCGAATTTCGACGCGGCAGGATTTTCGACACTAGCTTTTCAGCTAGATCGAATTCAGTTGCTGTTTGGAGGAGAATTCTAGCGACCGCCTGCTCTGATCGGTAGATTTGCGTGATTTCTCCGATCAACATCCGACGAATGCCGGAGCAGTACCCTAGCAAATAGGCCACGGACGGCGCGCGATCTTTCCTTCTTCTTCGTTATCCTATCCTCACCCCTTACACACACACACACACACACACACTAACATGCACTACACTACCACACATGCCGGCAGACCGGTCGGGGACTTAGAACTTGTCACGGATGGGGCTGTGCCCCGCAAGTGGGAGATACCTGATTGGAGACAACCCCGCTAGTCGGCGGTAGTTCGGCGCCGAATCTCTTCATCCAATCAAGGAAGATCACGGCCGACTCCCGAAGAAAAACATGCACACCTACGGGTCTAATGACCTCAGTAGTTAACTCGCCCGCAATCACTAACGATCTATCTATCTATCTATACATCATGTTCAGATAAATTAGAATATCCATCCTGAAAAATTTGGACAAACAAGACTTGTTCGGTAACAAAATATACATACGTTAAGGATCTGTCTATAAATAAGAAACAAAAACAGGAGGAACAAATAATAGCGTGTTGGAGAGTGAAGTAGTATTAGCGAATAAGGAAAGAATAATTTGAAGTTTGCCATTAAGAAATTTGCAATAAAAAACCGTAAATACGAGTAGTACAATATCAGACAATTCAAATTGGTTCCGAAATAACACATTAATAGTAAATGAAACGAAAACGGTTTTAATGCAGTTTTACATTTCAAATAAACAATTCTGTTCTCCATTGAAAATTAACGGTGTCCCATTGACTGATGTTAATGCAACAAAATTTTTAGGTCTCTCAATTCAGTCAAACCTTTAATGGAACGTCCATTTAAATGTATTGAACACAAAATGAAGTTCATTTGCTACGCGTTCAGAATTCTTTCAAATTCAGTCAGCCTTCATACTGCCCGTTGTGTATATTTCGCGAATGTTCATTCCCGCCTGAGATATGGCATAATATTCTGGGGAAATACATCTTATAGCTCCCAGACCTTTAGATTACAAAAAAGAATTGTACGAACAATAACCAAAGCCCAACCACGTAATTCTTGTAAGCTTCTCTTCATTAATCTAGGAATTTTACCATTACCTGGTCTGTTGATTTACGTTGAAA
Source organism: Teleogryllus occipitalis (assembly GCA_011170035.1). Lineage (NCBI taxonomy): Eukaryota > Metazoa > Arthropoda > Insecta > Orthoptera > Gryllidae > Teleogryllus > Teleogryllus occipitalis. Next base: position 71,930 of record BLKR01003570.1, on the reverse strand, counting down.
TAATCTAAATGATTTAAAAGAAATTCGGCCCTAGTTGGTGCGCCATTTGAAATAATCTGCAATATACTCAAACAAACTCGGTCGAGGAATCTGAAAAGCAAATATCTTTCTATCTTGCTACTTCATTGCTAGAATTGTCTCAGTGAAAAATAATATATTCATTTCACAAAAACATGGAAATTTAATTAACAATTTAAAACAATTTTGGTATTGTATAACTTTACCCAATGTAAAATTAAACGTTTGTCATGACCGTTCCAACCTTATGTCTTCGCGCGCTTTTTGGACCATCTTTATGCATCTCCGACGCCGCCGTCCTCAGGTCCAGACACCATCTTCTCTCTTCTTCTCTCGGAAGCACACTTCAATCACCGTTCATCAGATCAATAAACTATTTGCTGCTAACATTCCAGTCCAATCACTAACAACTTCGCCCAAGCCCTCAATGTCCCTCCAACTCGTTCCCATGAAATGTTTTAAGCTCCACTGTCACACTTAGAGTTCCAATTTTGATGTTCTCTCAATATCCATTCCCTAGTAGATGCTTACAAGTCCCCAAAGAAACAAACTCCTAACATTAATTGGAGCACGATCCGTTCATGAGCACGGCATCAGTCAGAATGAATGTCTCTCGTATTCTTTCAGCCCTGCAAAGCTCGGTTCATAATTTCGATTGTTTATTTGCGGATAACATTTGATGTACTTTCGTACCTAGCCAATCTCTAAATTTCTTGCAAAACGAACTAGCCGTCTTCACGACTGTCACTGCTTTTTCGGCCAATTCCAGAATTCTATATAGAATTAACTAGTCGTCTCCGCGATTGTCACTGCATGAATATGTTGACCTTGACGACGGCTCGCTTACCGTTGCTATGCTACCATATTCACATAATTTATCCCCTTTAATTGACGCCATTTATAATAAATGTTGTACAATATTCAGTGACATATTGGTATGTCACAACGTATTAGTGATTTTTGTGAAAAATATCTTGCTGAAGGGCGGGAATATATTTTCAGAAAATGCCGATGTCTATTACTATAACACTCGACGTAGAAATCATATTCATCAGGTGACAGTATCAACAGCTCAATACAAAAATTTCACATACAATACATGTATATTATTTTACAACACTTTGCCAGACGACATTAAACGATTAAATTCGATAGAAAAATTTAAATCCCAAGTGAAATCGTTTCTGCTGCATAACTGTTTCTATACAATTAGAGACTATACTGAGCATCACAAGAAAAGTAACATTAATTTTAACAACGATACATAATGCATTATTTACCATTTGGACTGTATAAATGTGTATAAACAACCTGTAACAAGTATTGTACTACAGCCTCCGGGTCAATGACCCCCATCTCGATCAGGTTTTTCGTCCAGTTTCCCTGATCCATTGAGCAAATGCTGAGATGGCCCCTTGTTTTTCTTCTGGACATACATGCTTCATTATCTGTGCATGTCTTCTAGAATTCAGTGGGAAAGATAGTTATTTACATTATCGTTTCCATGTTGTCGCGGCAGGAAGTATTATTCCTTGACGAAGGGTATGATGGATAAGAGCCCAAAATGTATTGCTAATTTATTCTTGAAAATAGATTTTGTTACATCGGAGCGTTTTTTTTCTGTATTCAAAATTCAAGTTGTATATGGCTTAGTGTAGGTATCACAGAAGGTTGAAAACTGCACAGAATTCACTTTTCCCCATAGCACGTCATAGACAGTTTTAACTGTTTTATGACGTAAAATAAATAAATAAATACATAAGTAAATAAGTAAATAAATAAATAAGTAAATAAATAAATAAAATAAAGAACGAGGAAAGTTGTATTGCTATGGGCGCTAGTTTTATGAAACGAAATAAGTGTTTAAAAACATTGAATTGTTTCTTTCTAAATACCGAAACTAATCACAACATTAAAATTATTGGTTTTTGCAAAATCTATACCAATTTATTCCCCTAGCATATACTGATTTTTGGATCGTAGAAAGTTTTTTATATTCCCTGTTTTTCCTGAGCGTTATCTTTCAATACCCAAAGAGAATTTGGCTGTTTCGTTTTCTTGTAAACTTTCTTGTTTTGGTGTTCTATGAATGAAGAAGTTGTGCGGAACAAGTTTTCTGGAATAATGAAGTCGGTCAGCAGTACATTAGACCTGTCATTTAATGCATTAATATCGACCTTCGAGCATAGAATGCATAGAGGCGGCCTGGGCGGATAATTTTGAAGCAAACATAACTCTGCTCCGTGACGTCACAGGTTGGCAAAAACAGCGCAGTTGGCTGGATTGCAGCGTTCGGATATTGTTTTTCCCAACTTCCTTTCAGCTGTATTTTGTGTTCTTGTGCGTTGTGAGGGCAATTTTCTGTCGAGTGAAGATGGTTGTTTCTTGGTGTGCTCATAAATGCACAATCGATACCAAAAAGGAGTTGACATATCATGAGATACCTTGTGAAAGCCATGTGTTTGCGATTATGAATCTGGTAGTTAGTAAGTACTTAGATGTAAGATTACATTATGAGGCTAAGAATTATAATGAAAAATGTTCAGGATTTGTACACAAAAACTGTGTTATTTAAAAATGAGACAAGTGTTATCTTTAATTTTAATCTATAAATACCTAAATATTTAGATACTCAAATCTTAGAAAAACAAGTTTTAATCCTTTTTATACCATGTAGTATCCGTAACTACCTCTTCGTTTTTAGTAAGTGAAATATGCTTTAACCTGGAGATTGCTATCAATACGGGCCAAGATGTTTTCAATTATGGGGGAGGGGAATGTGAAAATCATGGAGAAAAATAAGAAGAAAAGAAACTTAATGCAAATACTATAATATTGGTCCGCAAGTAAAACTTGCAACTCTAAAACCTATATTTTTAGATAAATCAAGTTAAAATTCATTCAGTTTTATTTGTCTTCTCAGTGTCTTTTGCTAAGGGCTAAATCCTGTTGTTGTTTTTTAATTACTAAAATCTCTCTAGGCCTGGAATTAGATGTACTAAATTATATATTATTGCCTTGTTTAAAACAGAGACGAATAGCGGTCAAAATATACTTGAAAATCCATCATTGAACATTATTTTTCGTTTCTTAAAAGGTATGTCGCGTTGAAAATTATTCAAAAGTATCAAAAGAAGACTATTGGGTTTCACTTGTTTACCAACGATGTAGAAATAATTAGCTTATGTACACAAATATGTTTAAAATTGGGACGGAAAGATAGTCTACAATGACCAACATACGTAGATACCGGTGTTTTGCCAACCCGTGACGTCATCGGAGTCATTTCATGTTTGCCTCAACTTTCCGCGGGGTAGGAAGCGACTATGGCGACTCTATGTATTCTATGCTCGAAGGTATCGATATTGGGAAAACTGCAATTCGGTAACAGGAAAAGTGCGATTAAAACTTATATGAACGGCCATTTCAACTACAGGCTATCTCGATTTGTGTTCAATTCGATGCCAGCTTCTGGAGTCACTCATAGAAGTGGCGCATTTTGTATTGTTCTGCACACCTAACCTTTTCATTGCTTTCCCAGAAGCTGCCGACGTGGTTACTTGATAGGAAATTACAACTTTACTTGTCCGCGTGTTTTTTAATTGACGCGCCGGATTACGATGTGAAAAGAAAAATGGAACCAGAAAAGTGGCGGGGGTTGATAAAATTCAGAATGCAGGCCCAACACATCGCAAATGATGCCGGAAAAATTGAAAAAGTTACAGGAGTTTTGAGAGGTCAATAACTAGTGGTGGAACAACTTAATTGTCAGAAACAGAAGCACCTATATTTTAAAGAATTAATTTAGAAATTGTCAAATTAAAAAAAAATTAAAGCCTCAAAATGTATAACAAAAAGGTGTCAGTCTTACACTTATAATCAATATAAAATAAATTTATATAAAAGTAATTTATTATGTTAAAAGTATTTGAAAGTAAAACACACTTTTCCATGACCCATCTTGAAAGTGGTGTAATATTGCATAAACAATTATTTGATACTACACCAAGGGTTGCAACGAAAATACGAACTAACTTTACCATAAGAAACGCGAATTGAAGTATCAAAAATTCGTGCTACAAGCTCAAGCGATTTCTTTTTTATTGTTTTAGTCCCGATCCTTTTCAGCCATACTTGAGATGAATGGTATCGACGTTTGTGTAATAATAATGAAGATACATGAATTATGATGATTTAATGCTGGTATAAGGGGCAAAGAAAACTTGGCTGTTCAGACATGTTCTTACAGTATTGGCGGTGGACTTACCAATGAATAGAAGTAGCTGATAATGTTATATTACCCTTCAAAAATGTCTAACATCCAATACCTTTGTATGTTACCTCCACACGGGATGTGAACTGGTAAAATTGCACTATCAAAGTATAATCGCCGTAATCATTGATGTTGGGTATATACCCCTAGAGTGGAAATACATCATGAAGTAGCGTCCATTGCAGAACTCTAAATTCTTTTATAGATCATAATCGTATGTTAAAAACCTAGTATGAAATCCATGAAGATGCGAGTTATTGCTAGACGTAGGTAGACCATTTGACATTCTTTCAACTCTGGGTCCTGTGAAGGCCTTACAGGCCATGGCTCGGTCTCTATGTAAGTGATTGGTTTCAGTCTGTCTCGTTCTGTGTGTCACTCACAAGTTCGATGATTTGTTACTCCGTTCATCCCTCTACCTGCCCGTCTGACACTCACATGTTCTTTGGTTTGTGTGGCCTTCCATCCTTCTTTCTTTCTTTCGTTTCTTTCTCTCTCTCTCTTTCTTTCTTCCGCCTGCTGTTCCTCCATCCTTCTTTCCGTTTGCCGCTTGACAATTCATCCGTCTATTCCTTCGATTATTTTACCCATCCGTGTGCGCTAGTATGCTTGTTCGTTCGTTGGCTTTCCAGCAGCCTATCCGTCCGTCCCCACCGGTCCGTCCTTCCGTTGGTCCCACTAGTGTCGCTTGCCGTCCGTCCGCAGCTGGCGTCGACCGTCCAGGCGCCTTCCGTCGCGCGTCTGTATCGATTCCGCTGAAAAATGCGCGGTGGCAGAGTTGGCGGGCGGCGGAGACAAGGGCGGTGGGGCTGACGAGAAGGCGCGAGGGGGGGGGGAGAGCGAAACGGGAGTGAAGGTTGCAGAAAGAGGCCGCAACGAGGACGGGGATGAGGCGGGGACGGAAGCACAGTGCTGTGTTCCGAACGGGGATAAAAGAAGACAAAAATATTTCTTTAAAAAATAGAAGCTGAAGGATTTTCGACTCCAGCTAAGTAGACGGGACGAACTTGATCGTTGCCTGAAGGAGAATCTGATGGGTCCTTTCCGTCATTTACATTGATCCAAATCAGGTGGATCTCGGAGGAGTACTTCAAGGAAACGGACCAAGGCCCGTAGATTTTTGAAAACATTTGTTACGTCTTTTTTGCCACACGTCTCTTAGACCTTTCTGGTCATCGAGCGCATATAAATCTGGAGTATGCCGCCGTTAAGTTTTTGTCTTCTCGTATCTTTGCAGTCAATGCCTTTTATCCCTTCGGTCACGGACTCAGTGCCCGGGGGTAACCGAGGTTCCCGGACGATCACCCGTTCAGGAATCTGTGGTGCCTCGAGTTGCTAAACTTCCGTGACTTCATGGAGCGTAGTTAAGCACGGCGACCGATGTAATGTTGCTCTCAGGAATCTTCTTTTAAAAAATTTACTACAAATGCAAAAGACATACATGTTCAACAATATACTCGTACATAGAAAGTAATGAGAAGTAACATGAAAAAAAAAAGAATTTTACGATATAAACAACATGACCAGAAAACAATGAAAATTATGTCCGTTCGACCTTTTAACAATTCTCTATGTTAATGCACATTCTGCGCAATAAGCAATAAGCAAATATCAGATTTTATGGAACATGAAACATTTGAGAATCCTTGTTTCATATGTACTTGAATGATTTTCACGATATATCTACTTCACAAAGATTTCATATGTTGACATATAAATGATTTCATATGTACTTGAAAGATTTTGATGATTTTTTAAAAATTTGTTGCGTCTTACAAATTGACGCAACGCGTCTCCCAGCCCCATAAGGGGCGTTGGGCGCTTTGCGCTGGGGAGTAATCCTCCATGAACTTGCGCGGGAGTAACCCTCCATTACCTTTATGTCATGTCACGTCACGTCGCAGTCAGTTGTCAAGAGGACCGCCAGGTAGCATCTCCGCGTACGCGCCTCCTACTACGCGCTCCGGGTTTCATATACACCCGATTTATTTATTTATTTATTTATTTTACGTAAAGAAAACAGTTAAAACTGCGTATGACGTGCTATGGGGAAAAGTGAATTGTGTGCACATTTTCAAAATTCTGTGATCCCTACACTGTCATATACTATTTAAATAAAAAACAAAAACAAAAAAAACTCCCATGTAATAAAGTCTATTTTCAAGGATAAATAAGCAATAAATTTTGGCTCTTATCCATGTTGTTCTTCGGAATAATACTTCCTGCCGCGACAACATGGAAACGATAATTTGAATAATTGTATTTCCCACTGAATTCTAGAAGACGTGCACAGAAAATGAAGTTACATACATGTCCAGAAGCAAAAGAAGGGGCCATCTCGGCATTTGCTCAATGGATTTCATATACACTTGACATAAGAAAGATTTCACTTGCACGTACCACGTGAAAGATTTCACATAAACGTAACATGAATGATTTCGTATGGACTTCAATGGAAGTTTTTTTTATAAATAAGAATTTTGTCCTTTTTCGCGAGTGTCAAACCATCGTGCGCCGGGGGATGCTTGGAGGGGGCGGCGGCGACGGTGTTGGGCAGCGGAGCAGAAGCAGCCGCACCCGGCCAGAAGAGCGGCGATAAACGCCCGGCGCGGGACCACTCGACCCCCTCCCGTCCCCCCGTCCCCCGTCCCATCCTTCACCACCCCGCCTCCTCCGCCGCTTTCATCATAGCCGCCTTCGTGACCGCCGCTCGCGCTGTCTGTGACGGCCGGGCGGACCGGGATAAAAATGATGCGTCTTTGAGATTTGCGCCGTCTTTCGTCCGCCTGTCGTCAGCCTCCAGTCAGTCTGTTTGCTCGATCCCATTCGGGCAATCGCACGATCTAAGTAATCTATGTTATTAATTTGGAATGCACATAGAAATTCGAAGTAAACTATCCAGTCCCTGGTGACCACGTGAGAGGTGTTTATGGTTTCGTTATCCAAGCACTCGAAGAAAGTCTAAGGACATCTATATTCCTAATTTGCAATCCGCACAAAAATTCAAAGAAAACTATGCATCATCCGGCCATGTGAAGGATTTCGGTGACTTCGCTAGATACCCAGGAGAGGAATTTAAAATAAATGAAACAGTTTCGATTTTGGCAGAAAATACATATATATAGTGTGTGTGTGTGAATAATATCCTAGAATACGTTTTTGTAGTATTTGTGAAGGCTGTTTTTCTTAGAGTATTTCATTTATTGGATTGTTGTACGAGTGCTTTGTTGTTTCAGAGCAGTGGGCGCGCCACTTTTTGGGAAACCATCTTGCGTGGTTTTGGTTCAGCACCTTTTTGTATAGTTACAGGGTCCTTTTCATATAAATGTTTTTAATTTGTAAATACAGTAAAATCTGTCTAAAAGGAATCTGTATAAGCCAGAAACGTGTCTAAACTGGAAAAATTCTCCGGCCCGTAAAGTTAAATGGCATTTTACACAGTATAAAACGGAACGTCTTCAACGCGGAAACGGAGCGGTCTTTCATGTCCTGCAGGAAAAAATCTTCATAAAGCGGAATTCCTGTGAATTTAATGCAATTGACAGAGAGACGCGAAATGTTCTTAATGAAATGAATACATCTGCAAGCTTGTTTTAAATTCTGTATCCCTGTGATACGCGATTTAGTCGTGGCAGCCAGACAATGGAGACGGGCTTGAGCTGTCAACGTAGAATTCGACCTTGAATAACTTGTCTCTCAAGGCGTAGTCCTAATGGGAATCCCCACTCTCCCGACTCTGATCGCGGGAAGGTGTAGGGCATGGCTTCTATTCCCGCATCTCCTTGCTCCGCGTTGGAAAGCATAATCCCTCGACCACATATGCTGAAGGCCATGCCAGTATCAGAAAATCATTTTACTGGGTTGTGACGCACTTTGCGTTGAAAGAGTCAGCAAACAATTCGAATACAGCCAGGAAGGTGTGCATTTTTCAACTAAAATAAGATGTCAATGGGTATTTAATATTCATTTATTGATGATTCCTTTCATAAGTAAGTTATATGTTAATGTATTTTGATAATTATAATAAAGTCATGTAATTTATTGCTTTAGGGCAGAAACGTCAATATCAGGTCATAAAATGGTCAACCTTGCATAAAACGGGAAGCTCCCTAAACGGGGATTTTTTGTGTTTCGATCGATTCCGGTTTAGGGAGTAAATTTATTTATTTATATATTTATTTATATATTTATATATTTGTTTATTTATTTATATATTTTTATTTATTTACTTATTTACTTATTTACTTATTTACTTATTTAAACGTCAATTTAAAACTGTGTGTGACGTATGGGAGATAAGTACATTCAGTGTGAAGAACAGCATGAATTTGGAACCTTGATGTTACATGTCTGCCAGTAGGGCATCTTCCGGAAAACGTATTGTGCGTTTTCATGAATTCGGTCTTTGATAGAATGGAATAAGCAGGGACCATATGATCAATTGCTTCTAAATCATCCTGGGAAATGCTGAGAACCGCTTGACCATAATGTTGTATTCCCAATGCTTGATATTGGGTATCTAATACCACTGCTTTAGAATCTGGTTTCATTTTTCACTTATTTTTTTATACGTAAAAAGTGATATTACAATTTGTAATATTAAAAACAATAATAATGAATGAAATATTTGAGATCCCAGAAATACCCTGTGGATTCTACCTGAATCCTGCTCTCCTTGGAATTGAAGCAAACCTTTATCATGCGCAATCAACTTCGGAGGCGATGTCTCCGGGGTTTTGCGGAGATGAGCGAAGGCAGGAGAATCCTTCTGCGGGGAAATTTGAAGTCTCGCCCCTGCCGCAGCCCCTGGCGGCTCCAGCTCCTTGTCGCCCGAGCCAACACCGCACTATCGCTCACTTACTTATTTGTTGGACTTTGCGCCAGTGTTGAACTTTCCCTGTTAGCCAATCCATTATTCTCGCCAGAAGCGTAGTCTACTCCTCAGAAGTACTTCGTAATTTAGCCGAGCTGTCGTCGTTACAGGACTCGGCCGTACAAATTTTAGACGGTAATCACAAGAACTAGATTAATACTAAAGCGAAAAGAAGAGCCGTACCAATCCTCTTCTCGGGTTTCTTCTTGGATTGCATAGAATTCTGAAGAACATCTCTAATTTCAAATATTTGTGTTATACTGCAAATATTTGTCTGAAAAGCTCTCAGTACTTGTACTAGTACTCCTGTTCTAGTTGCATTTATGAAGTTGAAAATAATTAATGAAGAATATATATAGATTTGAAGTTCGGGAGTGGAAATAAATGAGAATAGTATCAATTAGGTTTAAGTTTCAATTAGAAAAGAGAAGGATAAATAATTCGGGTTCGTAAAAGAGTGTACATCGTCACCTAGATTGTGGCAAGAGACTGCATACATATTAAAATTCTTCCCATTAATCTTGTCCATGACATTCGAATCATTCTTTCTATATATTCAGTTTTGCCTTTAAGCAACGTTGCGTGGCCGCCCGTTTGGTGAAGATTTTCGACTACCCAATTGAATATCCTTGCAGAGGTTTGCAACTGTCAGGTGGCTTTTGATTAATTTAATATCTTTTCAATAACATGTAGCAATATGAATGCTCCCTTTGATAACATGTGTGGCAACGTATTGAAGGCACTAGCTATATTAACGGAAGATATCTTCCTTCCTCATTCATTTGAAGATGCCTCCGTGATATGGTTTCTAAACTCAAAAAGATGTTTGATACCATTCGATATTTTGGCTGCAACGAAAATCTTTTCTCGGCGAAACTTCCAAATTAACATTTGTTCGTTCTCCGCTCTATGTTTTTATTTCAGAATTTGATCTACAATATTATAATTAAATAATTAATTTTATGAAAAATATACAATTCAAAATATTATGGTATACATATCATTTAACGTCTATGAATGATTGATGTACAGTACACGTATTTAACAATTAATATTGAACAAATAAATGATAAAATAATACAAAGCATATACCTGACCACGATGTCAACAAAAACTATTTGGTTAGCTCAAATAAATTCAAATTGTAATGCTTATTGTTTGTGAAAATTGCAATGGCCTGAATGAATAGAAACTCGGAGGATGTGTAGAGGTGTACCACCAATAAGATATTAAAATTGAAGAGTGATGGAACATACGTGGACCCAGCAGTATTCTCTTTTGTGCGACTAGAAAGATCAGAGTATCAGCAAAGTAGCTCATAGAGGACTCTCAAACGAAGTGGAAACGTGGAAGCAATGTCCAAAACCTCATCGTCATCAAAGGGCGCAATCTCATGTGAGTGAGTTGGAACGGGTCTGAACGATCACTCCCCAGGAAACGGATTCGTCCTAGCGTGAAATTTGGGTTCGTTAAGACCTGCTTGTACGACTGTAATACGTATGATAATATTCGTATGATGTGTAAATTTCTATACGTATTGTAGCGGGTTCTGGTCTACTACAGGGGATGACCACTTCCTCCCCATGACAGTACAATTCCATACACACAGTTGGCTTGACGCTGAGCACTGCATTGCATCCACGCTGTTGTGTGTCGACCGTTCGATGACTCACCGCCCGAGGCGACTCAGGGCCAATGCAGCGTCTTTGGGAGTCCTAAGGTTAGAGTCCCGAAGGTGGCGCATTTTGAGCTCTGAAGCTAGGTCGAATTCAGCCGCGCTCTGCATTAGAATTCTAGCGGCCAGCTGCTCTGATCGGTTGTTGTCCGTGGTTTCTCCAATCAATACCACCGGAATGCCGGAGCAATACCCTAACAAACGGAATACGGACCGTGCGTGGTTTTTCCTTCTTCATCCTTTCCCAGCCTATCCGGAAACCACTCGGGAGCTTAGAGCCTCTCCCGGCTGGGGCGGTGCCGGGGAAAATAGCTAGAGAAGGGACGCTCCCCCCAAACCGATTTGTAGGTTCTAGCGGGAGAGGAACACCATCATAACATATACATGCACTACACCTACGGAACTAATGACCATGTTAATGCTCCAGGAAACAAAATAATCAATCGGTGAATCAACGCCGTTTTCTGTCGGCTGAATTTTTCTGGCAGTAGGCTGGCCATTGCGTCAAAGGTGTTGAATAAGGATTGCTCAACGGGAAAATATAGCGTTTTCCTTCTTTAACGTCCTACTGTGAGATCGTTTGTGTGGTAGATGCTATTGTGGAACGCAACGTAGTCTGGCAGCTTGTATTGAAGACCAGAATAGCGGACGACCAGAAGTCTCATGGTTTAGGTTTAGTTGGAAACAACGCGAGATATCGACTCTGCGTATTAAGGGCAATGTCAACAGCATGGTAGTACATAAGGAGGGTTTTATAGTTTTAGGTCTGCCTCTCCTTCAGAAAACTCCAAATGCCATTTTTCAAAAGAAAAATATCCAGTCACACATGACATGAATGTGCAAACCTTCTTCGAAGAGTGACTGGCACCACTTCTTCCCAGTCCTGTACGTTCATCTGACATGTCACACACTGAAGACATTCAGGATAATTTGTTGGGCAACTTGATCGTCATAGTCCTCTTGTTGATTTGTTGAATCGCGTGCAAGGTGCGTGAAGTTATTCCTTAGAAAGATGTCCAAATCATTTTAAAGTTTGTTATAGTTTCTTATTGAAACACGTGGGGGCTCCAAACCCTAGAGAAATCTCAAAATTTTGGATCTTGTATATTTATATAATCCTAATCATTGTCATGTTCCTAATATGCGGTACAAAGTTCACTTCAATCACATGTATACTCCTAAGAGTTACAATTTTTAGAAATATGTGAGTCGTTTGTGTTGGTTGATCTACTTCTGCAATTCAACTATAATTTAAGTCATAATACTTCTATAATTTAAATAATATCCGTAATGCGTGAGAATATCATATTATGCCCAAAATAGATTGTAAATTATTTATTCCATAGAGCTAGATGACGTACAATCTTTCTTACGGCTACAAATTCTGCTGTCTGTTCCAAATGCTGTATGCCGTCAATGGCTTTAGCAATAATATCTGCATGAAGTTTGGTCTTGACAAAATGTACAAGTTAGTTTAGGGAGAGAATGTGACTCAGAGCATTCCATTTGGTAAGCATACTTCGATTCAAGATCTTAAACCAGGTGAAACTTACAAATTACAACACAAACAAATTACTGGTCATTGAATAATGTCTCGAATGACACAATGAAAGCGAATTCGAAGGGAGTATTACAAAAAAGTGAGACTTTTCCTGTAGTTCGCTCTGAATTTCAGGAAAAAAATATAAGCAATTGATAGTTTGGCGGTGCCTCAAACCGAGTACAGTTTTGAACTAGTGAATTGGACTGAGTAACAAATTCGAATCATCAATCTAAAAAACAGAAAACTGTTTAGAATGTACCATGTCGCCAATTGTCGTGCTGATGTACATACACATTGTGTCTCATAAGGACGGAGGAAGACGCCTCAGACGATTTGAAGCCTCTTGTCACAATACAATAATCGGGATGGGAAAGTATGTAGTCAGCCACGTGTGGCCGAAGAATGGAAAACAGAGGCATTGTAAATGTAGCAGAAAATATTGCGAAGAAGGCTATAGGCAGAATAACAAAGACACTGAAATTCCGATGCTACTTAACATGAAATGTTACGTAGTATCGTAATGTTTGACACAAAAATGTTAAAGATATCGTGGAGAGACAAACCACTCCATTGACAGTATCTAAAAAGAATGGTCGAGTTGCAGATCAATAAAGGTAAATCACTTATGTGGCTTAAAAGGGGAAGAATAAAGCCAGAATCGGAAGCAGTTGTAAGAGCTGCCCATAATCAGGCGTTGAGAACAAGACATAATGATAAAGCAGTTCTCAGATTTTCCCAAGAAGATAAATTGCCAGGAACAAGTGGAAACCTCTGATCAAATCGTCGCAGCTTGTCCAATTCTAGCAAAGACCGAATACTTGAAAAGACACGAAGAAACTATAGGGTATGAGGTTTCCTGCACTGAAAGATCTGTAACGCCTTGGAAGTTGCAAACACTAGCTTCAAGAGGTACGAACACTCACTAAAACCGGTGACGTGTATTGGAGAGCGTACAATATTGTACGACCAACAAATTGAAACTGATCGCACGATACCGGCAAATAAACAGGATATTGTTATCCGAGATTTGGAGACAAACGTGTTTATTTTTAGATGTTGCTGTGCCGTGCGACCAAAACGTTGTAATCAAGGGGACAGAGAAACGTCTTAAATACAAGACCTAGGAAATTGAGATCAGCCGAATGTGGGGGGCGTAAAAGCACAGTCGTCCCGATAGTTATCGGAGCTCTGGGATTGGTTCAGCCAAATTTGTGTTAGAATTTGACAAAACTCTCAGGTCTTTTAAAAGATTGGGAAGTGCAAGTCATTGCTTTATTGGGAACAGAACATTTAGCGCAAAGTATTATAGAGGCACCTACAGTCCTTAGATCTGCTTCTTAGAAATCTGTTTGCAAATCGGAGTAGATTTCATAATGAACTCATAACATTCGTAAATTAACTCATAACTCGTAAATTAGAGAATACTAATAATAATTAATAATAATAAATAATAAAAATAATATTAATGAATTAATAATAAATTAATAATATTAATAATCCACCACATGACCTTGTCGTTCGTGGTGGGGCTTGAGTACTCCCATGACTGAGAGCTATGCCGGCACGGCGGTAGCATAGCTATTGGTAGGGCCTCCCGCGTAGGACAGGTCGAAGGAGAGGGATCGGCCAAAGAAGTGCTCCAGAAAAGAACGCCTGCGCCAGAAGAGGACCGTAATGGCAGTACGCTAAAGAAAACATTGGCATGACGCTTAGGGCCTCGAAGGTGTAGACAGAACTCCAAGTCCAGTGAAGGCAGCCTACCTAGGGAAGGTAGCCCGAAAAAATTATCCTAGCAGGCCAGAATGCTGAAAGTTGGCAGCCTCAACGTCTCACTTATCTAGCTTTGGACACCTAAACCGCACTGGAGAAATACCACTACGCAAATTCCTCACAGTAATATGCCTGCTGACACCGGAAACTGACATACGCATGAGAAAGGACAATGATTTACGGAAAAATTGTAAATCGACATTTGAAACGTAAGAAGATTTGTAATAAAAGAGTATGTATTAGAAAACTTTTAAAAAAGAACATAAATATATTAATTGCAACAGAAACTATAAAAAAGTTAATAGGATCTTAAGACCTTAACACGTACTGTAGTTGTACACTGGCGTACCCCAGAATGTTAGAGCTATAGCAGGAATAGCCTTGTTTGTAGCTCAAAAGTGGAAAGCTAAAATAGTAAGCTACACTTATGTAAACGAAGAATAATAAAAGTCAGAATAATAGTTATTTATATAACAAGGGGTTTAAGTACTGCTTTATTCACTAGCGAGAACAGTTGTGTCCCTCGCGTTTACGCGCCCGAGACAATTCTCCCGAGTGAATAAAGCTCGGGTAAACCCTGTCTTATACAAAACTTTATTTTTAAACAATATTTCTTCGCGTGCACAACTCTGTCATGAAGGACGAAGCAGCACAGTAGACGGGGTTCATCCTTTTGGAGGTCGACTTTAGGTGGATGTGGTTTCAGCTGGTTTGCATTCTGCATGGAAGAATTTTTGAATCTGATAAACGATTCATTTCATTTAGACTACAGATTCCTAATGGTATCATGAAAGAAGCAGAATGTGATGTTTCAAAATTATTCCCAGAAAAATTGAGGCAGAGTACGAATGTTAAAGTCTCACTCACTCACTCACGAGTCGTCGGAGTCGGAGTCGGAGTCGGAGTCGGAGTCGGAGTCGGAGTCGGAGTCGGAGTCGGAGTCGGAGTCGGAGTCGGAGTCGGAGTCGGAGTCGGAGTCGGAGTCGGAGTCGGAGTCGATAGCGTCGCAGGTTCGCTCCGGGGCGAAAGGCAGCAATCCGTCCAGCTCGTACTGAAGCGACGGCGCTGGCGGTGGGCTCGTACGGCTCGCGGCGTTCCTCTGACGCAGCTCTCCTCCTCACGGTGCCCTAATTCTCATACCACCTTCTCGGATGCGCACAGAGTCGAGTTCCACTCACGTTCGGATTGTCCGTGACAAATTATAACGTTGATCGACTTCTCCTTTCTCGAATGTATTCACAGACGGCATTTCTGGGCGGCGTGCGGTTTATACTGGCGATCTGGCCGTTTTTTTAGTGTGCAGCACACGTTTCCGTAATTATTAACAAACCGAGCATCTTTCGACAACGAGTTTTCTCTCCGCTCCGGCTCGAGCCTACTGAATTTAATATTCACTGTTAGGGTCGGCGTTCGTGCGACAATTACAGTTCAACTCGTCGTAACGCACAAACATCATTTGACTGCACAGAGGGAAGACTAGTTATATTCACGAAATGCAAACCTTCCTCGCCACTTACGAATTCTGTAGCACTGTCTGTCTAGACTTTTTTTTATCTAGGGCTTTTATCCAGCCGACAGCCATTTACCCTTTACGCCCCGATGGGACGCATATTCGACCATACACTAGACACCAACACACTTGCGGGCTCCTCTGATCTGGGGTCAGCAGAACGCGAGGCCCTCCGCGACAACACATACATACAAAGTCAAGGGACAAACAGCCATGCCCAAGGCGGGACTCGAACCCGCGACCCTTCGGACCGAAGCGCTGAGTCGGTACTCGCTCTTTGCCACCTCGGCCATCCAGGTCGGCCTGTCTAGACTTTCCTAACACAAAATTCTTCTCGCATACTCAACTAGTGAAAGAATTCGTCCTACTTCAACAACTTTTGAAAGAGAAGTGTTTGTCTTACTTCCTCGACGTTTGAAAGAAAAGTGTTCCTTTCGCGAACCTTCGTGATGACCGTTTTCAGCCACCTCGCTTGATTGATATCGACCAATGGCAATTTAGGGTCTTATCGACCTTTGCCTAATTGGCTAACATCATTCTGGTCACAAGTTTGAAAACAACCGTCGCTGCGCGTCATACCCTGACGTCATCCGCGCGCGGTCTTCAAATGTCATGATGGCTACACACAGGGTGTATCCATCTCTCGGTTGACATATGAGGGAAATGGGCTACGTCCGTTTCGTCTCAATATATATACTAATAATGATTCAAGAGGTTTCCATAATACGGCGTCTCGTTTATACAAATTACCAAAATCCATTCACTATTTTTGTTAATATAATTGGTAAAGTTTGTTAAGGAGTATATGAACTTAAATTTGCTGTTTGTGTGCTAACAATATCACAGCAGATAAGTTTTCCCTGTTTGTTTTCAGATTGAAAGTAATAATTTTACTATTCATAAAGTGTATAGATAGCCGTAACTGAAATTATTTTCTTGACTCATTTACTTCTAATTTTCCGGTTTGACGAAAAATGTATTTCAACAGTTCCTGAGCATGTAATTAGAAAGGCCATTACATACAACAACGATTTTGTTTTGCTTAAATGTATAAGCTAGATAATTGTACTTTGAAATTATAACTATTAATTATTAACACACACACTATCTATCTATCTATTTATCTATTTATCTATCTATCTATCTATCTATCGAAATGTGTCAGAATGGCTTTATCCCATTCTGTATTATTAATGTGTTATGTTATAGAAACGAAAAAATGACAATCATCGACTATTAAGCCGTGAATACTGTGGGACATTGTAACTGGAGCACAAGCAATGAAATTGCGGCCCTGCTTTCCGGTCTGCTGGTGCATTTCCATTTATGCGAAGACAGCTAATTGCTCGGGGATCTGCGGCCCGTTGTCCAGAAATAGGTCGAGCGAGCTGTGTCAGGGCGCCGTCGACTGCGTTGTGAATAATGTACCGTGCTGCCAGAGTTAATTTACGGGAAGCTCCCCTCTCTGTCTCCCCGCCCCTAAGCGGGACCCTCGCAAAGGACCTGCGGTGAAGGAAGCAGCCGGTTGCGTCCGATTTCTCTTGAAATTCTCTCTCTCTCTCTGTACGTTTCTCCCTCTCCCTCTCTTTACGTTTCTCTCTCTGTGTTTATCCTTTTCACTCTCTTTACGTTTCTCACTCTCTTTGTTTCTCACACTATCTTCCCTATCTCTGTTTGTTTCTCACTCTCTCTCTCTCTCTCTCTCTCTCTCTCTCTCTCTCTCTATCCGGATTCATAAAATTGAAGATTGAAGTATGAAAGCCAATTATTGTCGACCTGGAGGCTAACCGTAAAAATCTAATAAATTTTGAAGACATATCTGCCTTACTGTGTATTATACGTGAGTAGGATCTGCCAGTAATACATTTGATATGTCAGT
The DNA here is from genome assembly GCA_011170035.1 of Teleogryllus occipitalis. Taxonomy (NCBI): domain Eukaryota; kingdom Metazoa; phylum Arthropoda; class Insecta; order Orthoptera; family Gryllidae; genus Teleogryllus; species Teleogryllus occipitalis. The sequence continues at coordinate 54,389 of BLKR01003570.1, read as the reverse complement.
AATATATAATAATATATAATATAACATAACATAATATAATATATACTATTATATTACATTATATATAAATAATATAATAATTATTAATTATATATAATATTTAATTTTTAATTTTTATGCACTCATTATTGTATACATCACAATGTTGGGTAAATCCTAGTATTTAGAATTTTTTCAATGATCTCTCAATACTGAAATTTAAGTATCCAAATACTTTTTTCTTTGACGTATGAAACCGACGTAAACACAAGATGCAAAGGAATCGGTATCACGATCGGTATTGTAGACGTGACCTCGAAATGCGGAAGATATTTAACTCCCTCGCCGATGAAAGTGCCTGGACGATGAAAGTGTAATATTTCATTTGAGAATGTTCTTAAGCGCAATCACTCGTAAAATACAATTTGTGAAGCATCCAGGATTGCGCGAAAGATCTAAACTTTAAACTATTTATGGGTTATCTTTGTGATAACGTTTGCTCTTTAAAGACGTAACATAAAATGGCACAGGTTGCCTAGTTTCACCTGGAAGCTTCGTCATAAGGCGAGTGCATGGTCAGCGTAGAAAACGTTCTTGTAATAACCTAGCAGAGATTATATTCACATTTCACGAGGCGTATTCAGAAAGTAAGTTTACCTAAGTAGTCAACAAAACACAATTTCATGGAAAAATTTTCTTATAGCAGATACAATACGTTGCACTATTTTTCACATAATCACCATCATAACAGAGACATTTGTTATAACGTGGTATGCTTGTGCCGTGTGAGGCTGCCGCCTAGATTAAGTACCAGTGATTGATGAGAAACTGCAAATCTGCGTCACTGTGATAACGCGTTATGCTGACAGAACAGAAATTTCTTGATGAGTAAGAAAAGATGAGAATCGCTGGGAAAGGGGGGAGGCGAGAACCGGGCTATGGGGTGGACACTCACGGCTCGGCTCACAACACATCTTCTGCAGCAGTTCCGCTGGGAGGTGTTCGACCATCCACCACACAGCTCTAGACTATTATAGAGATAATACATTTCGAACTGTCGCTGTATACGTACGTGCGTAAATCTGGTAAATAATTTGATTCTGATGGCGAGTTTGGAGTGCTAATTCTACTGGTTAGTGGATTTAATTTGCTGGCGCTCCGCCTTGTTACGTACATCATGAGTTGCATATCGACAGTTGGTAAAATCAACAATTTCATTATATTAATGAATGAATTTTCTTGAGCACATTCAACATGCAAAAATATTACTAAAACTGCAAGAAAGGATGAAACGTATAACATCGTCATGAAAATATAGAAGGAAAATGAATAAAACTGATCAGGATGGAAATAAGTTAATGACTGAAGTTGCTTCCTTCGGTATCTTCAAAACTTGAGGTAAGGTAAAAAATGTTTCTAAATGTGATGAAATTAAGAAGGAACGGAGAAGAAAAGTGAAAATAAACTCAAAAACATAAACGGCAAATGCACAAAAGGAAGGAAGTTAGAATGAAACCTAAGTTTAAAAAAATGTAAAACAAAGGAAGTAAAATGATGCGATGAAATGAAGAGGCAGGTTAGATGCTTGAAGACGAAAGGAAATGTAAAAGGATGGGAAAGGTGGTTGAAGAAAAGAAGAAAAGGGAGTGGAGAAGATTGGAGGAGGTTTTATTAGAGACGAATGGGAAAGTTAAGGGTAAAAATGGGACGATAGAATGAAAGAGGTGGAGAAAGAGAGAAAAGAGCCGAAGAGGAGCGAAGGCAAGAAAGAGGACAAAGGAGGAAAAGAGGAAGAAGGGGTGAAAGGAGAAGGGGAAAAAGGAGGGGAAAGAGAGAACTAAGAAGAAAAGATGATACGGGAGAAAGGAGAAGAGGGGTTGAAAGGGGAAAAAGGAGAAGGGGAAAGGCAAAGAGAAGAGGTAAACGGAGAAGAGGGAGAGGAAGAGGGAGAGAGCGAGTAGGCAAGAGCACTCACCGCCCAACTGCAACTCTGCGGCGGCCTGCGCCGTCTCGCCCTCTGCGCGCCGGGCGATGCACTGGTACATGCCGCGGTCCTCGCGCCCCACAGCCACCAGCACGAGTCGCTCGGCGTTGCGTCCGGGCCCGGGCAGCGGCCGTCCGTCCTTGTGCCACGAGATGAGCGGCGGCGGCGCCAGCAGGCCGGGGCCCCTGGGCGCGCCCATCCCCAGGCCCAGCCCCAGGCCCAGCGCCACGCCCACCCCCGCGCCGTCCCCCAGCAGGCCCGCGTCGCTCACGCTGCACCGGAACTCGGCGCTGCCGCCCATGTGCGCGCTGAGCAGCGTGGGCGTGACCTCGACGCGCAGCGGCGCCGCCACGGTGAGGCGCACCTCGGCGCTGGCCTCGCCGCCCGCGTTGCTGGCCGAGCAGCGGTAGACGCCGGCGTCCTCCGGCGCCGCGGCGCGGAACGCCAGCACGGGGCCCAGCACGCGCGCGCGCGGGCCCGCTCGCACCGGCACGGGCTCGCCGCCGCGCAGCACGAACCACCTGCAACACGGGGAAGTGCTGTGAAGTGCTGTGAAGTGCGGTGAAGTTCAGTGCAGTGCAGTGCAGTGCAGTTAAGTGTAGTGCACGCGATCAATGAATTAAAAAAAGACTTACACAAACTTATGTACCTTGTATTAAATTTTAGCATCACCGACATATAATTATTGGATATCATGACAGAGTTCAAATATTTGTTATAATACTTAATATTATTGATAGTGTGATTATTGCATGTTCGGCGTGAACTGTACTCCTTTATTATTGTTATTATTATTATTATTATTATTATTATTATTATTATTATTATTGGTATTATTATTAATATTGTTATTTAACTGCCACCGGGTCTTACCCAATTGCAGTTCAAATAAATGTATGTATGTATGTAACACGTACAGTTGGGGCTGGTCAAGAGACCTGGCGCGGCAGAAAGCCCTTGCCTCCGTCAACCCATGCGCGATTTCTGATGGACAATACTTTTCGCAAGATTTCTCAAGGATTCTTGTATTTACCCTGCTTTCACTCCATCATTTCAACTTTATCCTTCACTCCGTCATTATCTAGTTTTTAAGATTGATCATCACTCATCATTATCACTTATCATAGATCACTCATAGGCGTCAATGATATCACTGTCAAATAACTGGTATTCGATTTTATGGGGAGGGGCAGCGTCTGTGAATTAGGTAATTGGCTTTCTGTTACACGTTTTGCAAAGTCAGTAATGTAGATATGATAGTGTCTGGATGAATGTTGTGAGTTGAATGATAGTGCCATGAATTGAGAATGTGATAAATAGGTGATGTGATTGGTTACCTGATAATGTTATTGCGTTCTTCTCCACAAAAAGCGACACGTTTAAACCGAATATCCAAGTAATTCAACAATAAAAATCTTTAGTAATCGAAATTTAAAAATCTGTATGTTTTGGAAAATATTTACTGAACTGAATATTAAAAAAAGTTAAACGAGGTAGAAATATGTGTTCCGAGTGGAACCTTGTTTGATCAAAAAATGAGAAACCTTGTTTGATCGTGTGCAAAAGGCCAATTTATACCGTCGAACTGTTGTAGCTACGCTGCATTCGGTTGCACTAGATAATCGTCTTCAAGTCATTACATGTAAGCGACACGTACTAGAATCGAAAATAATAAACATATCTTGCACAGGTTCCAGCGGGAAAAGAAGAGCAAAATTTCCCGGGTTATAACATGCATCACAGTTACAGGAGTAATACTCATTGTACTTGATGCGCCCGGAATTATCAATTAATCAGTCAATCAAAGTAAACGCGGATTCAGCCGAACACTAAGAACTGCTCAGACCGAATCCGAAGCAAAATATTCCGACACCAAATTTCGAGTAATTCAGGTTCATATTTTTTGTATCTTAACCGATTTTAAATTATGGATTTTTTCCTTGTACAATTCTTTATAATTTTCGAGGAAAAAAATAAAATTCCCGTTGTTTGCCTGACATTTGTTCAGATCAATGACATTTATTGCCGAGCTATGTTTTGTTTGCTTTGATTTGCTTTCGTTTCGTTTTTATGTGACGCATTTGAGAAGAACAAGCGATGGCGCTGTCAGCCAATTGGAAAAGTACCAACTGCCCGAAAAAATCTCTAGCAGATGAACACCGCTGATTGTCTTTGTCAGTGCATTTAATGAGTCTGAGTTTGCAAGCAGTTACAGCAGCATTGCGTTGAATTTGAAATTGCTGTAGTCAGACGATAAACCCCGAAGAGTCCAGACTCGCTGAGAGTTGGCATGTAGTTGGTGTAGCCAATAGGTGGTATCTTAGAACTCTCACAAAAACTGCAGGTGCAAAACGATATATTTGACAAATATACTGGTACGATCGAATTGCGACTACATCCTATTTATCTTACTCATGGCGTATGGTGCTAAATCATAACAGGAATTCGAGTCTCTCCTGTGTTCTATATACTTTGTGAACTGCCTGAAGCTTTCGAGATATTGCAGCACATGAGATAACCCAGTCATGTAAGTCTGACATTGGGAGCGGGGATCATAAAGGGATGGAAGGAGTGCGCGTGGTCCGTGGACTGTTGTAACCAGTGGAGGCCGGTACGGAATTCTGTGGGTGGTGCCAGTCAATAATGAGAGATTGATAACAAAATATCAATGTAACTAATTATCGATGTCCAAAATTAAAACATCGATATTAAAAAAATGATAAAAACAATCGAAGTTTTTAAACATTATCGCGTTACTTTAAATCTGGTTTAATAATCTCTATAATAAATTTCGTGGTCAACAAAATTTACTTTGGCCGTGACCGTGTTTATTAAGTTGTAAGGAAGATTAAACTAAAACAACAAATAGGAACAAATAAAAAATCTCAGCCTGAAAGCCTGGGCGCCCACAGCAATATCAAGAGTTCACAGCTTCATGAGTTTGGTGAAGATGTGTATGAGAAGAAGCCTTACTCCCACGGCATACGCCGCGTCTCCATGTGCGAAATACAAGGTCACACGTACGAAATACCAGGGCATGGGGCTCATTTTGAGTGAGAGATTGTCTGCTCGATGAAGGTAGTGCCATTAGTGTTCTCTATGAAACTCTATAAAATACAGTGCCAGTTCGCTTTTGGCACTGTCTCATCCATAAGAGACGCGCGCAAACCAAAAGAGCGTTATTTATACAGCGTTAAATGGGCAGAGACGGTGCCAATCTATCGGTGGCTCAGCGGTTTAGAAAGGGGCTGATAGGTAACACAACGCCTTTGGAGTTTGAAGAGGGTATTGGTAGGGGATAAAAGGACTAAATGCTCTTTTAAATGAATTAATTCTATAAAGAAAATTATTTTGATGTAACGATATTTTATATACATTTGTTGTGAATTATTTTTCTTTCCTTTTTGTTTGTGGTGCCATGGCACACTTTTACTACCCTGCAAGCCGCCACTGGTGGTAACAACCCCTCTAATACGCTAAATGAAGATGACGATTTGGTGCCAATTATAAGAAACCACTGATACTGGACTCGTGAGTGTGCAACTTCTGAACATGAAATAACCTCCGAAGGAACGATGAGATTTATGACAAAAAGATAAATTTGCAGCTCATGATGAAACGAACGTGCCACCTGCCCCACACATTGTGCTGCAACATGTTGCAACATGCTTCTTAGTTCTTTTATAACAAGTGAATGTGTATCACGTAGGTAAATGGTTTAACCAAAATAATACAAAATTTCAAACGACGACGTGTACTAAGTCTAAAATATTGCAGATTTATATAAAACGCTATGATGACTGAACATTAATATCCAGCATGAGTTAAAACTTTTATGTGACAATAGGGAAATATAACGCTAAATATATGCCTTTTAATCCAAAGCAAATTTCCTTCTTCTGATACTTTATTGCTTGTTATTGCCTTCGATTCGGAGCTCGATATATACTACACCAATTACTTGGATCGAGAATCGTGGGCATGAGGGAAATTCGTATGAAAACAGTTGATTGATGCTACATGTTCTCTTTTGGAGGGAATTATGAAATGCAATCATGGGAGGGAATATCAAAAGAAAAGCGAGTCAGGTTAATTAGTAACATCAAATCAACATCTCATTAGTTAATTAAAAAATCTGAATCATTAAAAGTAGGTAAAATAATCAAATGTAGGTACCACTGGTGTTTACTGGGCTTAATGTACAAGAGGTGATAAAAAGTTGAGGGCCTTTGGACTGAAGGCTTTTTGTCGCCGATCGATTATTAGAACCCTTATAACGCTCTTTGTGCATAAATTACTATTTGGTACAAAATAAGGAAATGAAAAGCTGGAGTTTGATTTCATTACTCTTGTACTTAGCTTCATAAATTCAGCATCAACGAACCATTTATAATCCTTTATATATATATATATATATATATATATATATATATATATATATATATATATAATATTTTTCTAATTCTTTTAGTTAATTTCTAAATTCTAAAAAACGAATGCAAAACGACGAATGACAAACGATTTAAAGACGTATATAGCAGTAATATTTTTCAAAAACATTTGTGAATATATGAACAGGAATGTTTCAGATTTTAATTGTTTTAGAATCTCCAATTATCAAAGGAAAACTATACATTCAATACTTCTGGAAACAACGTATATTTTCCACCCATCAAATATTGTTTTCGACAATCGTCAATTGAAATACTGTTGAGCGTAACTTGTGTAATCGATTTATTGTTGAACCAAGTGATAGGCTCTTCTGTAATGCAAATGCATTTTCCCATGCCCTTTGTCACCTTTTATTTCAGATACTGGCGTGTATTTATTTTGTTGATGAACACCGTTCGGCTCTTTGGTCCATCAAAACGAGTGTTGATAATAACAATATCACAACACCAAAGTACTCTCCCAAACATTAAAGGCCAGGAGCAATATCAAATAAAATGGGCGGCTCAATAGAGGCCATGTTCTGGCGAGGCGTCCAACGTCCAATTATTAGTTTAACGCTCCATCGCCATTTCTCGCGCCCGCTACCTTCACACACTCTACTCTCAACGCAGCGATGGTCACTTTTTCCCAATTTAATGAAAAGAATTCACACGACGTCTGGATAATAGATGAACTTTGATACTTTCTGCATTTAGCTCCTTTCCAGTAATGTTACATGCAACGACATGGTTCAATATTAGTTTTTCGCAACTTTTTGCAATTTATCAAGGAGGGACCACAAAGAAATGCATGACTATGCATAACTTGTTTTCAAAAAAAAAATTTGATAAATATTGTGTTTTGAGCTGACGATTGATTGATTGATATTGATGATTCCGGGCACCTCAATTGCTAAGGTCATTAGTTCCGTATGTATAGTGCACGTTTTTGCTCGCGAGGTAGCAGTTACCTTTTCCCACTGGATGGTGAGATCCACGCCAATCTACCGTCAGGGAGTATGTTTTCCCAAACAAGGTATCGCCCATAAGCAGGGCACCGCCTCAGACAGGACAAGCTCTCAGGCCATGGCCGGTCTCCCGTCATGTGTGGTAGTGTAATGCATGTAAATGTGTGTATGTAAGGGGTAGGATAGGAGGAGTGGCAAGGATAGATCGCGCTCGGTCAGTGGCCCATTTGTTAGGGTAATGTTGCGGGCATTTGCCTGGCATTGATCGGACAAACCTCGGAAAACTACAGATCAGAGCAGCCGTCCCCTAGAATTGAATGACGAATGATGAAGCAATCGTGGATTTAGATTGATTAGTGATTCCGGGAGCGTCAGCTGATGTCATTATACCCGTATGTTTAGCGAATGTTTTACCGCTGGAGTTATGTGAACTTCACCCGCTAGCTGACGAGATGCGGCGTGGACCTACATGAACTTTCGGGGATTTCCTCCAACTAGGTATCTCCCATAGGCGGGACATCACCCCAGGCGAACAAGCTCTAAGCTCCCGACTGGTCTACCGGTATATGTGGTATGTAGTGCATGTGTGTGTAAGGGTTGAGAAACAAGGAATGGGAAGGAAAGATTGCGCACGGTCCATGGTCCCTTTTTTTAGGGTACTACTCCGACATTCGTCTTGTGTTGATTTGAGAAATTACGGAAAACATCCGATCAGAGCACCAGTTCGCTAGAAATCTCCTCCAGACCGCGAGAGAACTCGAGCTAGCTAAGTAGCTAGTGTCGAAAATCCTGCCACCGTGGGGATTCGAACGTAGGACCTCCCGGTCAGAGGCAATGAAGTGACATCAATTCCTCTGAGCCAACTCTCTCATTTTGAGTTCACGAAATTTCGTCATCTGCCATTGAATATAGCGTAACCCTTCATGGTTACTGTAAACACAAGCCTTCATCATAAAAAATGTTATTTAGGCAAATGCAAAGTATATAAAATGTGAAGGTATTTTTGACAACTTTTTAGTATCTGGCAAACTCGCTGGAAAGGCCCTTCAGAAGGTGGCACGAACTCTGAAGGCTTTCCTGAGGAGCTCAATCGACACGATCGTTTCCCCACCACCACAGCACCCCCTGTGAGCCCCGCTTCCGCTGTGGCCTTCCCTTCCCTCCGCACGCCCGAGACCCCCTCCCGGGGCTTCGTGCCCCCTCCGTCCTTTGGGTGGCCCTTGAGGCGGGACCCCATTGCCCACCGCGCTTTTCCGCCTTCCTCTACCTACTCCTGCCTCATCTTTCGGCTCTCCCGTTTCCTCGCATCGCCACGTCCATGCCACCCCACCTTCCCGTGTTACCGACTTCTCTCCAATCTATCTCACCGCCTTCCCACGTTCCGATTTCCGCATCTCCGTTTCCACGTACACCCCTCTCCTCGTCTGGTCGCCTCCCCGTGTCCCTGCTTCGCCGCCTTTCAATGCCTCTCCTCTTCGCCTCCCAATGCCCCCACCTTTTCGCCTCCCCTGTCCCCGCCTCGACGCCTCCCCGTGTCTCCACCACGACGCCTTCCCATGCCCCCTTCTCGAGGCCTCCTCGTGCCCCTGCCTCACGACGCCTCCCCATGTCCCCGCCTCGACGCCTCCTCATGTCCCCGCCTCGACTTCCCCCGTATCACTACCTCCAAACCACCTCGTGTTCCCTCTGTTTCATTTTCTCTATGTCCTCACCTCTCTGCTTACCGTTGACCCAACCACATCCTCACCTGCCCGTCCCCCTCCCGCGCCCTCCCATCCACAATCGGCAGATTCTCCGTCTCCCGTCCCTCCGACCCCACCCTGTCCCGTTCTCCTCCGCCAACCCGCCCCATTCCTGCTCCGCCCCCTCGGCATGGCCTCGGCGCCGGCCCAGAGCGCAGCTTTGGCCGCCGTGCGGAATAATGCACGAAGGCGCGTTTACTTTCTGTAAAAGCCCTGCCGGCGGCCTGTTAATGGATAATAAAACACGCGATTTGCGCGCCTGCCGCTCGTGGCACGTTCGCCCCCTCTAAACCCCTCCTTTCCCCTCCCCTCGCCGTGACGTCGGGCCGGCGCCGACCTTATGGCTAGCCTGCTGGCCGTCCTCTCCTCTCCCACTGCAACTGAATCGTGGGATTCTGACTTCAATACCGTACCAATCAGTTTTGCCAGTTGGAATCTGATATGTAAAATAAACGCCACTTAGAAGTGTGGCTGAAACTAATAGTATGGTTGATATTTATGTGAACTAACTACGATATCGTATGTAGCTGCCAGTCCCCAACTGAAACTTCTTAGTAATGGAGGTCCTAGATTTTGCTTCTCCAAACACAACAGATTTTCGACAGCACCTAAACAGTTGCGTCGCAGTCGGCTTTACCGCACCTTCTTAGATTGCTCAAGGCATCAATTGATGTAAGAGCAGTGTCTCTGATCCAGGATTTGAGACCCGACAGTGATAGGATTTTGGACACTAGCTAGATGGCTAGATCAAGTTCAGCCGCTGTCTGGAGGAGAATTCTAGAGGCCGGCCGCTCTACGCCAGGCGAATAGCGGAGCAGTACCTTAAAAAACGGGCCAAAGGACCACGCGCGTCCGTTACTTCCTCTTCCTTGTCCTTTCCTCACCTCTTACACTTACACTAACGTGCACAACACGGCTCCATATGTCGAGAGCTTGTTCCGAATGGGGCGGTGCCCCGATGGTGGGATGTACCCGGGGGAAAAATCCACAAGGCAACGTGTAGGTCCGCGTCGGATCTCATTTCTTTTAATCATCTTCATTAATGCAATCAAATAAATATATCTACAACAATGCATTAAATATTTTTCTGGAACAAAGTGCGATCGAGAATAACTAGAAAACAATAATTATATCATAATTATTGGAATATTTTGTATTAAATTGTCCAAAACGTGTCATATGTATTTCTTTGAATTTTCTTATTTATCTAAAAATTGAACTTCTACATCAAATTTGCAGAAACTTTCGTTCTGATCAGGTTTTCCGGGTCACATACATCACTGTGATCGGTTGCTCGTCCTCCCTCGTCGGTCCCTCCTGCATCTGCTTCGCGGAATTTACACCCGGACAGAGAGCTCTTCTCAATCGCTTAAAATGTTACTGGAATGAAAGGAAAATTGAGCTCAGGAAAATTACTGCAGAGAAGGTGGCAATACACGTGCCATGACTACACCCTCTTCCGCGAATCGCGTTTGTCCCTCGCGCATAAATATTTGAGGCAGTCCGAAGCTTGATCCTATCGAATCCAAATGTATTCGTGTTGATACATGTTTCATCGTTGTATTGACCAAATGTATGGAAGTGTTGACACATTTGTTTCAAATATTAGCTTATGCTCATTTCCCAAGAGGCTTTGATTTCACATCCACGATAAGGTAGTTAATTCAGTCATTTCTTGCAGGTTTAGACGGTCAGTTTGTGGGTTTCCCGTCAGTCTGATTGGCAATATTCCACTTGTCTGACGAGACAGGCGTTGTTCATACTGCAAAGGGGTAATGGTACAAAAGAAATCACAAGTCCATGCCTGGATATGACAGTACAGGTAAATCCTCACTTACAGGGGTTCGCAATATACTCGTAAGTCAAATATTTGTAGATGAATGTCTAGATGAATAGTTATTCCATGATGCTCTCGGCCGAGCACAACGACAGATATACAAAGTGAGATTCAGAAAAATAACTGTGCAAATAAAAAGTAAACAATGATATGACTGAATTACCAGACTTGAGTATTATTGTAATGAAGGTGAGGAGTTTTTTCTGGAGGATAATCCACAACTTCTTTGTTCTTCTTCTTCCACTTCAGTTTCTTCTTCTACTTCTCTTTCTTCTTCGTTTTCTTCTTCTACTTCTTCTTGTCTTTCTTTTTCTCCTTTCTTTATCTGCCTCTCGAGTGTCCGACAGTTGTGTAAATTCAGTTAACTGTTTTGCTAGTAGGTGATTTGTGCTCACTATTTTCTACAATGTTCGCAGCGTTATTAAATGTTTTCGATTTGATTTTTATTCTGATGGCCATGCTCGTATCTCCAAATTTTTAAAACGAAAACTTTAGTCAAATGTTATAGCTACAGTTCGCGTTGGACATGAGGGATTTTTATACCAGTCGATGCGTCTATGTATCATGTGATCAACATATGAACCATACCACGTCAAATCGCACAAAAAAGACCAAAATTTGACCTTCATATATTTTCTATTTATTATATGGATAAAATAAGTGAACACGTGCATTTTTATTTTATTTTCTTCTAATTTTATTATTTTCGGAAAAATTGCATAATGAAATTTGCTAAAAAGACGCTCATCGCTAACTTAAAAATTTCACATATTTGAATACACTAACTATAGAAATTCCGTTAAAATTCCATTCGAAACTTAAAAACATGTTTAATTTTTGAAAATTTGCAAAACATTTAATTTTCTGAACTTCGATTTTTTTTAATTTTAAAATTTTGAAAATTGAATATTTTTGTAAACTCGATAAGTTAAAAATTAAAAAAAATATTTATAAACGTACTAGAGTATTGTTAAGAACTCCAGCAAAAATCAAAGTGGGATCTTTGTAACTTTAAAGAATATTATTTTTTTTACGATCGAGTGTGTTATGGATTGCTGCAACTGACAAATTTTTCTCTAGTGGCCGTTGGTTTCTTTGGATGAAGGGGTAGTTTAAATACTTCTTTAAGAGGATATCGTAAGATATATAAAATTATTATATAATATATAATAATCATAAAAAAGAAACCGTAAATAGTACAATATCAGATTTTCAAATTGGTTTCGAAAAAACAAATTAATAGTAAATGAAAAGAAAACGGTGTAATGTAGTTTTGCATTTCAAATAAACAATTCTGTGCTCCATTGAAAATGAATGGTGTACCTTTGACTGATATTAAGGCAACAAAATTTTTAGGTCTCTCAATTCAGTCAAACCTTAAATGCAACGTCCATTTAAATGAATTGAATACAAAATTAAGTTCATTATGCTACGCGTTCAGAATTATTTCAAATTCAGTTGCCTTCATATTGCTCGTTGTGTATATTTCGCGAATGTTTCATTCCCGCCTGAGATATGGAGTAATATTGCGGAGAAAAAACATCTTATAGCTCCCAGACGTTTAGATTACAAAAATGTACGAATAATAACCAAATCCCACCAACGTGATTCTTGTAAGTCACTCTTCATTAATCTAGGAATTTTACCATTACCTTGTCTGTTGATTTACGAATCAGTGGTTTTGTCAAAAATGATTTGCTTAAGGGTATATTTTCAGAAAACGCCAATGTCTATTACTATAGCTCGACGTAGAAATCATATTCATCAGGTGACAGTATCAACAGCTCATTGCAAAAACTTCACATACAATTTATGTACATTATTTAATAACACTTTGCCAGATGACATCAAACGCTTAAATTCGACAGAAAAGTTTAAATCCCAAGAGAGATCGTTTCTGCTGCATAACTGTTTCCATACAATTAGAAACAGCGCGAGACAGCTGTTTTTATACAATTAGAGACAGACTGAGCATCACAAGGAAAGTAAAATTAATTTTAACAGTGATATTTAATGCATACAACCTGTAACAAATATTGTACCGCAGCCGCCGGGTCAATGACCCCCATCTCGATCAATTTTTTCGTCCAGTTTCCCTGATCCATTGAGCAACTGCAGAGATGGCCCCTTGTTTTGCTTCTGGACATAAATGTAGCTTCATTATCTGCCCACGACTTCTAGAATTCAGTGGGAAATATAGTTATTCAAATTATCGTTTCCATGGTGTCGTGACAGTAAGTATTATTCCTTGATGAAGGACATGAGGTTAAGAGCCCAAAATTTATTGCTGATTTATCCTTGAAAATAGACTTTATTACATCGGAACGCTTTTTTCTGTATTGAAAATTCAAGTTGTATATGGCTTAGTGTAGGAATCACAGAATTTTGTAAGCGTGCACAGAATTCACTTCTCCTCATAACATGTCATACACAGTTTTTAACTGTTTATGACGTAAAAAATAAATAAATCTGGTGCAACTTCGTCATGGTATTTGGTTATTAAATTACGGATTATCGACATTTTGACAATTTTCTAGTGCCTCATAACTCACTTCAAATACATGTACTCGCTTACCTTAGAATTCCTGAAGTTTCGTCAGAATGCACAATGCCTTAACTTTGAGGTCTGGAGAAAATTCCATTTCCTTCAGCTAGCTTTTTATCTACTTTGATCATATGCTTGGTGGGATGTGTTGTGAAAATCCGTCACCGTTACTAGAACTCTAGAACCTAGCGATCAGAGTTGTTTGAGCGACAACAGCAACTCCAGAGTCTAGTGGAACAAACACGAATCAAAGGGACGTGGCAGAAAGGGATTTTAGCGTTGACAGAAAACACTACTCTCACACTTCGAAACCACTTCCATGCATCATAATTTGAGAACTAAACGGTTCAACAAAACATAAGACTTCATACGATCACGCGGTTGTCTTAAAGGTGCATTATACGAATTTACGTTGTATTGTGAAAAACTCACAACTATTTCGGCTGTGCGCAGCTGCCTTCTATGGACTCCGTAAGCGCGCCGCTAACGTATAAATACGAGGGGCATTGACGGGCTCGCGCCGGCGTTCGTCATAACATCTATAATAATACGGAGCGCCGGCGCGGAAAGCAAATAGGACTGTAATGCCCTTGAATATTTATAGGCGCGTGCATGGTTTATAGCTTACCCTGCACGGGGGGCGTTCTTCGGGGCGCAGAGGTGGGTGGGTGGGTGAAAGGAGGCGAAGGCGCGTGGAATGCAGAGCTGCCTACGTTTCACGAAATACTCGTCATCTCGGAGCGATAGCCGTTGTTTATTGAACACTTTATTCAGTAACAAACAACGGAAAATGGCGTGGAGAGGAAAATACTAAGTTGGGAATTGACCGAGAATACGGAAATTTGTATTTGACGTTGTCAAGTTCCGTGCTGATTTGCGCAATCAATCAGAATTATGTGTGAAAATTGATACCACGTGAGAGAAATGATTCTTAAATTAATTTATTTGATATTAATAGAACCAGCACCACAACTAATGCTAGTATATTTGGCATGTAACTCTGATAAATTTATAGAAAACAAATTTTTCAAACATCATAGTTTTTATAATTTATAATTTATTTAATAAGTGTCCATCCCGAAAAGAAAAAATGGATCTAATTATATTCGCGAAGGATATAAAGATGCTGAGGGATTAATTGTTTGTTGAGACTGATCATGAAAGGCAAGACAGATAGTGAGAGTGAGCTAGGAAGACTGAGGTGGGATATGCTAATAAATTATAAGAACACAAGCTACCATCAGATTTGTAGAGACGTAAAAAAGTAGACAGAAATGACGTGAATTCAACTGACTTATTTTAGGACAGATTTGATTAAGTATAAATCGTTTCTTAACCAAATGTTTGAATGACGGTAAAATCTTAGGTATTGCAGATCGTGTCTTATTTTGCGTAGGAAATGACCGTTAGATATTAGGGGGCTACGAAATTTACTTCAGGAGGCAGTGACGTGAGACATTATGGACTTATTTATTTGTTGATTATTTCATCTTTCTGGGCGCGTCACCTATTACGGTCACTAAACCTATAAATGTAACGCTCACTAAATATGTTGTATCCCACGAGGAGTCAGTGCTCTTTCAGCGATGAACTGTGCGATACTGTGACGTGCAAGGCGGCTTTTGGGTGTTTCCCACTCCAGGTATTATTTTTTATTTACTTATCGTAAAAAAACTGCTAAAACAGTGTGTAAAGTACTATGCGAGCATTGCAATCTTTTGACGTTTTCTCTCCCAGCAATGTAGCGTTCCATTTGGGAGAAGCTCTAAGCACCCGACTGGTCTTCCGATAGTGTAGTGCATGTACCTGTGCATGTGTGTGTGTGTGTGTGTGTGTGTGTGTGTGTGTGTGGTCACGTGCGTGAGTGCATGCGCAAAGGCACATGATGTGACAAGCATGAAGTTGTTTCATAATTGAGGAAAGATTGATTGATTGACTAGTACGTGTTTCCGGGCGCGTCAACTGCTATTCATTACCGTAAGTGTAGTGCATGATTTTCACGTGGGAGATGACTGGTCATCCCTTGCTGGATGTCGAGATGCGGCGCCGACCAACACGTTGGCTTGCCATGTTTTCCCGATCCAGATATCTCCCACCAGCAAGACACTGCTCACCCGCACAAGCTCTACGCTCCCGACTAGTCTCGCGACATGTCTGGTAGTGTAGTGCGTGTAAGTGAAAGTAAATTAGGGGTGAGGGTAGGATAAGGATGATGAATAAATGATCGGGGGCTGTCCTTTGCACGTCCATTAGGGTACTATTCCAATTGCTCCAACCAGGTGGTGTGTTGGTTGATTGGTTGTTAGTGATTCCTGGCGTGTCAACTACTGATGTCATTAGTTCCGTAAGTGGAGTGCATGTTTTACCCCGGGATGTGGGTGTGATTTCCCCCCGCTGGATGGCGAGACCGGCGCCGACCTACCGTCGGCTAGCGGAGTTTTCCCTCAACCAGGTATCTCGCACCAGCGGGGTACCGCCCCAGCTGGGACAAGCTCTAAACTCCCGACCGGTCTCCCGGCATGTGTGGTAGTAAAGTGCGTGTTAGTGTAAGTGTGTGTGTAAGGGATGAGGATAGGAGAAGGTGTAAGAAAGATCGGCCCGGTTGTTAGGGTACTGCTCCGGCATTCGCCTGGTGTTGATCGGAGAAACCGACCGATCGGGGAAACCGAGTGATCGGAGAAAACTACCTATCAGAGCAGCCGGCCTCTCGAACTCTCCCCCAACACAGCGACTGAATTAGACCTAGCTGACAAGCTAGTGTCGAAAATGTTACAACCGTCGGGACTCGAATCTAGGACCTCCCGGTCTGCAATGGCATCAGATGATGCACTGAGACACATCTCCTGGTGGTACTGCTCCGACATTCGCCTGATACTGATTGGACAAACGACGCAAAAATGCCAATCAGAGCCGCCGTCCGCTAGAATTATCCTCCAGACTGCGGCTGAATTCGACCTATTTAACAAGTGTCGAAAATCCTGCCACCGTCCTGACTCGAATCTCAGCCAGAGATACTGCAGTGATGTCTGTTGATACCCTGACCCACCTCAGCAGGTAGCAAAAATTCGCGCCCGGTCCACGGTCCTGGAAACTACTCCATAAGCAGGCAGAAAATTTTACTTCGGGAAGAATAGAAACATGTTCCGTCTTCGTGTAGAACAGACTTCCTTGAAAATTCCTAGCGAAATGACGTCGAACACAGTGCTATTTTCTTGACTGGCGTCTTTAGAACGAATAGCAAACCAAAGTATTTCGGATACATAATATATTAACAACAAAATAATAATATCAAAATATACTAATATCGATGATATTGGATTGTGAAATGTGATGATCAGATACTGCGAATCGCCGCGTTGTTTAATAAAACAACATAAATTCGTTCAAACCCAATATCATTTTCAGAGTTTTAATGTGCATAAACAGCGCCACTCACCATAAAAATTAAAAATGTGGTGAACTATACACGTTTTCAAGTTTATGGTTCTACTTTTGACTCCTTGTTACTTTCTCGCTTTAGAAAGTTTTTCGTAAGAAGAAAAAGCTACGTAATCATGCGCCGAAAAACGGCAAATTTTCACCAGAAAAACTCTTATTGCCAGACTCTAGTAACCAAAGAGTGGTTAAATCCTCTTTCTAAGTTTAGAAAAAATCGTCTAACACGTGGGGTAGTCAGAATCCATATTTTTTTAGTTCTTGTTACGGAAAAATCGATTGATGCAAGTCTGTCCGTCTGTCAACCTGTGGTCAACTCTAGCGCCTAAAGCGTTCAGCCAATTTGCTTCAAAATTGATATTTCCCCTTAGATCTGATTGAACTCGTGGCTTTGTGCGTTTCGAATGGATATTTTGATTTTTGAGGGTACTTCACATGAAGCCTCCAAAACATTTTCAAAATTTTCTCAAAAACGGCATCAAATTTTTTGATCAACTTTTTCGGATAGCGTAAGTAACTCTTAAGGGAAGGGTGGTTGCCTCATGTTCCTTGAAATCACATATTTTTAAAAAAATTAAAAAACAATTTTTTGTGGATCTTCCAGCAACGATAATATTGAAGATAGAGACTGTTTTCCTCAATGAAATCTTTTCTTTAAAGACGGATCTTTAAATGTGTTCATGTTCAATTTTTCGAGCAAATTTGTAGTTTTCATGTAATTTTTGTGTAATTTTGAGCAAAATATAGACAATTTTTTCCCAACAACCGCTCCAAATCCTATCTTTAAATTTTCTCCTCATATGCAAAAAGGAACGGTAAAAATATGGTGCTAGTCCCATTTTCGGCTTTAGCTCTGTTTTGTTCAAAAATGCCCAAAAGTGTACATTGAAAAGTACAAAATTAGAAATAAAGATTTTTGCTTTAAACAAAGTCTGTTGTAAAAAAATCAGCTCTTTAAAAATGGTAATGTACAACGTTTTGATGAAACGACCTGATTTCACGTTATTAGTGTCTGAAATTGTTTTTTCTAAAAAAATATTTTTGCAAAACCTGCTCGAATTTTTTAAATTCAAGTTTCTTGTCGTATGTAACAACATGTAGTAAAAAACTAGTGGTGCTATTCTGTGGCACTGTGGACTGTGCCATTCTAATGGCACAGTCTTTCTCGCACTAGTTAGTTTTTTTAATATCTTTAGTCTGGACTAGCTACCTTCTTTCGTCTCCCAAAGGTCATTTTTTCACATTTTCTCAATTTTTCGGCTCCCTAATGCTTGAAACAATTGTCTTGACTAATGTAGAAATGTACAGCCCGTGTCTGATCCAGATGGCCGAGCTGGTTAAGGTGTGTACGGATTAAGCACTTCGGGGCAAAAGGAATCGGATTTGAATTCCGCGCAGTGATTTTAATTTGATGAATGTGTTGTTTCAGAAAACTATAGAAAAATCGAGAAACATTATTGAAAATTATTTGAAGCAATTATGCCCACAAACATATTCAATATAGATTAATAAACCGGACGTGTCTGTATGTGCTTTTCCAATTTGAAATTAAAAAAAAATTGGACTCTCTTTTTCGGTTTATAAAATGTATGCCGCATCAAATCAATTGTTGTTTCTCTGGGCATCTATATGAACGGATTTAAGTAAACTAATGAATCTATCAACATGAAATTTAAATAAATCATAATAATAATGAAATTGATAATTAAACACTACCCATGGGATCAACTTAGTTCTTCGTTTACCGTGGTACCCCTAACGGTTCCGAATATTATTACTTCTCGCTCTTACGAAGGTTCTTGTGATACGGCGCTTCTGTGGCGTAGCGGCATTGGTGTCGACCAGTTAACTCTGCCGATCTGAGTTCGGGTCCCGAGGCGGAAATAAATTGTTGTTGGCTGAAAACACTTTTGTATGTTTATGTAGTAGTATATTATAGCGGAGCGGTTAGAAACGATGTGCTTCTGTAGCCCCACTAATTTCGATAGTAGCTCATTATGTCCTCTTTTATTGGTTTGTTCTGGAGCACGAAATATTACCTAGGAATTACAGTTGAGTGAAGTAGCTCTGAGTCTCTTGGCAAATGATACAGGCTTTAGGTCTCTTCTGTTACGTGTAATTAGAGCGTTGATTGAAATCGTCCCTTCGGAAGCAAAAAGAAATAGATACAACTTCAATATGAAGTATGTTTGTTCCAAAGGAAATTAATATCCGCCATTGTATATTGACATCTGTCTCGCCGTATTTTAACCGGAAGAAATCCATTGATAACCATTACAACCATCTCTAGATAATTTTCATTTCTGCACAAAAATCTTTGATATTTCCCCGACGAAATATGGGATGTCTTTCCACATCCACATTGTAGTAAATGGTAAGATGTAGGGATGTAACTGAAGATACTACCATACATTGCGGAATGTAAAGGGATCATTGTACAAATTCAAGTGATTATAAATTTGTTGAACACCTTCTTTCAAATAAATTCATATACAATTAGTTGTGCACGTGTTTGTAGCATGAATAACATTAGAACGGTTATGAACAATGCAGAGCTTACGAGTGGTAACATCAAACGGAATATATTAATATTATACTTTACACAATTGCGAAGAAAAGTTTCAAAATACTGAAGTCTGGTGTACGGAAATGCTCCGAAAAAAAATCAACGTGTTTATATATTTTTCTAACGAGTACATTTGAGCATTTCGTGGAAGCGGAATATAAAGGGATCATTCTACAAATTCAAGTGATTATAAATTTAATGAACACCTGGATTATTTCAAATAAATTCATTTACAGTTAGTTGTGCACGTGTTTGTAACATGAATAACATTAGAACGGTTATGAACAATGCAGAGCCTACGAGTGGTAACATCAAACGGAATGTACTCGAGTATTTCGTTCTTTAGGGAAAACTTCAAATTATTCCTATTGTGAGATCTCCCCAATTTCATCTCTTTTCTTATTTCTGCAGGATGGGATATTTCTTATTTGTTCGTTTCCTCTCTCGCAATGGGATTTTGGGAGAAGAGACTCAACGTAGCTATAAAAAAGCTTCATGACACATATTCATTAACCTTCAGTATTCCAGTTCTACATTCCAGCCAAAACGTCATCTAGCGTCTTTTTTCATAAACGATGTATGGAAATAAATTCATAGGAAAATATGTTGAAGACTTTTCCAGTTCACGCAAAAAATTATTGATGACTGAGTTTTATGGGTCATTTCGTAATATGGGAATTGCTTGAACTAATAAAGTAATATATTGAGATTATTCGATAAATTAATTATTTTCTCAGAACAATACCTGGGAGGCCTGTCAATTTCTTTAGATCTGCCAAGTTTTTTTATCTGTCCCATGCAGTGCCCATTACTAGTAAAAATTGGATGTGTCGGCAACTCAAGATGAAGAGGTGAGAAAATATTCTGTGGGAACAGGTAAGAGTTAAGCACTGTTCTGTTTTGGGAATGTTGAGAGATATGTGATCGCGCAGGGGGAAATCATATTTCATAGTCGAACAATCTTGCTCTGATCTTTCGCGAAAGTGTTTCTAAGAGAATCTCATTGTTTCATAGACACTTGCTTCTAACTGTATATTACTTGTTTACGATTTTTTTCATTTTAAACTATGCGATAATTTTGCTACGTTGTTAAAGTGAGCATTTGGTCGGAAATGAAAGAGATGAGGACAAGAAAGCAGCCGAATTTCTTTAGCAAGATTTCCGACCGTCCGTCCTCCGACCGTTTGCAATTTGCGAGATTGCTCATAATGTGGTCTTCCCAAATCGAAACCTTCATAATTACAAACTACATGATAACTGCGACGTCGCAATAAGCATTGACCCGAAGCAAACGACACGAGAAAAAAGTGAAAACAGTACCCAGGCTAACACTGGATGAACGGTTTTGTGGTAGGAGATTCACGAACACGATGGAGAAAGTCGCGTTAATAAGCCATGCAGAAAGGTACATTCTGTTTTATGCGGGAGAATAGACATAGGATAGTCTTTCATGTTTAGAGGAAGTGTTTGGCCAAAAATTGAAAGAAGTCTGTTCCATCTTTATCAATTTATTCCCCGAGAGCAAAGAAAGGAATTAGTTCTGATTACATCATATCACCCCCTTCTAGAACCTCGCAATCCAGCAAGCCTGTATTCAGAACAGGAAGGAACCACGAGTACAAGATATATGTGATTTTATACTTAAATATGTGATGACAACTTTTCTTTTGAAAGTATATGTCCGAACTGTTGAGATCACTTTAGCGTGGACCTTAACTCTACATAAAAAGCCGTGAGTACTTCAATACACGTTTGGTTTTATTCGACCGTCAAGATTCAACAGCTAACTTATTGCTAAGATACATGACAATATAATTACTCCAAACACCATCACACAAAATCCATATCACAACACGAACAGCATACGGAGTAGGTCCTGGACAATGCCGAATATGACAACCTGTTAACGCATCGTTAACAATGGAAGCTAGAAAAGAAAGGCCCAAATTATATCAAAGTTCAACGGGGTAACAAATTAATTAAAAATTAAACTTTTCTTGAAGAGATGCTCCAGAAAACTGATGGTAGAAGCGTGGAGGAAGATATTATTAATTTCCCACAGCAGATGGATTTATTACGTTATTTGTTACTTTTGTAGTCTACTTTGAGCCGCTGTTTTCAAATCTAAATTCGTAATCCAGAAGCCTGTACCTGACGTAGACGTTAAGCGGCGCTCCTATTTGTATAGGTGGACTTTATTCGAACTAGTAATACGTGGAGTTCATGAGATTAGGTTTACAGTCCCGAGGTGCCTAAATAGGTTACCTCAGCCAATGTATTAGATGTAAGAAATTAGTTATACGTTAGTTTTTAAGCCACATTTGTGCTACATGTGACAAAGTTATTATAACTGAACCATGTAAACCTCTTAAAAAGTAATAATTTAAAAAAAAAGGTTGAAAGTCCGTTGTTGCTGTTTACTTTCCCGAAACGTAATAGAGAGAAAGTTATGTAATGCTGTGCGGAAACAAAATTTCAATAGAAACTCTTATTTCTGGGCCCTGGCTACGAAAAAGTGGATAAATCCAGTTGCTAAATTTAGAAAAATATCCTAGAACACACAGTGTAGCCAGAATCCATATTTTGTAGGTCCTTGTTCGCGAAAAATCGACAAACGGCAAAACGTCTCTCCGTCGGACAGTCTGACTGTTCGTCTGTAGAAAACGCTAGCAGCTAAACCGTTTAGCCTATTTTCTTCAAAATTTATATTCCCCAATCGATCTGGCTGATGTCGCGGCCACTTGAATTTGTAACCGATATTATAATTTTGTGGAGTATTTTACATGCAACCCCTAGGACATTTTCAAAATTTTCAAAAAATGCTTCCATTGTTTTTGAATAGGTTTTGTTGGATAGTGTAAGGGACGTTTAAGAGAATGGTGCAAATTTCATGTTCGCTGAAAATCCTGATTTTTCGAAAATCTCAAAAGTTCAAACTTCGCCGGCGTCTTCCTACAACTACAATTATGAAAGGAGGTTTTTCCTTAATGAAATGTGTTCCATAAAGCTAGACTTTAAAATAATCTACCTTTATGCTATGTACAATTTTTGGACAATAGTTTTTTTTCGCGAAATTTTGCGTGAAAACCGGCGAGAAAATACGTGCTTTAACACCACTAGTGGCTCTTACGCTTCGCACGGAGATTGTTCGCCGTCCAGGACAGAGCCTCACCGCCCTCCCCCGCTCCTTTCCACCAACCCTCACCTTTCTTATTTGTACAAGTTTCCTTCACTGCGGGGGTTTCGATCAGAGCCAGCATTGCCACTGCCTCTGCAGCGACTCTGACCGGGAGGAGGAAGTCTCGACGGTGTCGTATTGATTGATTGATTTTTTTCGTGTTTCCGAGCGCGTCAACTGCTTTGGTCATTAGTCCCGTTAGTGTAGTGCATGTTTCTTTCTCTCGGGAGATGGCGGTGATCTTCCCCAGCTGGATGGCGAGATCCGGCACCGACCTACAGTCGGTTAGTGGGGTTTCCCCCTAACCAGGACTGTGGTAAGGGGAGAGGATAGGACAAGGAAGAGGAAGGAAAGATCGCGCCCTGGTCAGGGGAGAGGATAGGACAAGGAAGAGGAAGGAAAGATCGCGCGCGGTCCGTGGCCCGTTTGGTAGGGTACTGCCCCGGCATTCGCCTGGTGTTGTTCGGAGAAACCACGGAAAACTACCGATCAGAGCAGCCGGCCGCTAGAATTCTCGTCCAGACAGCGACTGAATTCGACCTAGCTGAAAAGCTAGTGTCGAAAATCCTGCCGCCGTCAGGACTCGAACCTAGGACCTCCCGGTCAGAGGCGCTGCAGCGACATCAGTTGATGCACTGAACCACCGCTCCCGGTCGACGGTGTCGGATTTTCGACACCAGCAAAATGGCAAGGTGGAATTCCGCCGCCGTTTGGAGGAGAATTCTAGCAGCCGGCTCCTCTGATCGGCAGTTTTCCGAGGATTCTCCTATTAACATCATGTCGAAGCAGTACCCTGGCAAAGGTGGCTCAGAGCACCAACTGAGGTCAATACAGTGCATCAGACCGGGAGGTCCTATAGGTTCGAGTCCCGACGTTGACAGGATTTTCGACACTACCTAGACACCTAGGGCGAATTCAACCGCTGTCTGGAGAAGAATTATAGCTAACGGCTGCTCTGATCGGTAGTTTTCCATGGTTCTCAGATCAACACCAGGTGAATGCCGGAGCAGTACCCTACTAAACGGCTCGCACGCGGTCTTTCCTTCATCTGCCTGGTCAAATCCTCACCCCTTACACCAAGTTACGTTCACATGCACTACACTATCACTCTTGACGGGAGACTAGTCGAGAGCTCTGAGTTGCTCCGGTTGGAGCGGTGCCCTACTATTTACTTACGGTCCTTTCTCGATTTCTCTACTAATAACTGAAGCGTTTTGAAGATGTTACTTCCAAAATTACAGGTGACGTACGTCTTTCATTCTTCGCTTCCTAATAAATGAGCAGGAAGAAAAGTAATGAGAAAAACATTGTGGCCATAAAGCTATGAAATGTTTTACTTGTTAACCGCAGTTCAAAAGCAACAATGCAAACTGAACGCAATGCTGACCGTGGATTCCGAAACTTCTAGGAACGTAATTACTCAACAGGTTGTGGATTCCAAATTGGAATTAATGGGGTATGTAATCGATGTCATTCGTCATACAGCAGGGATACATACATTATTAAACGATAGTAGAGAAATATAATTTTAATAAATGCATTAATATCTAACTGGTCTGCTATAATGATAGTGCGAAATTATGGTAACTACAAACTGTTTTATGTAACTTCAAGAAGCGAAACATTTTTTTCGAACATTCTACAATGTAGTTTAAAACAACGAACAGAGAAGTTTCGCTATGCTCTTCGTTATGTTTTGAACTTACTCTTCGACCATGTATCGTCACTTTCAAAAAAAAATACTTGGAAAACAAAACAGAGCTGCCTTCGAAATACACGCACATAAGTAACTGAATTTACTACGAAAAATAATTTTAGAATTTTTGAATCGAATGCTCTTTTTTTAAATAATTTTATATTTACGATAACAATTTGAAGACGTGAAGTCTCTTAATATCCTAGTTTCTCTTCAATGGGGGATAAACTAAACCCGGATTTTTAAAAATCTTCTACTGAATTCATTGGCTAATACCAGGGAAATAAACATTTAACACTTCTAATCTACACTAACCCAAGGAGAAAAATATTAACCTGCCTAAAAGCGACAAAGATTTCTCAGTCACAGTTCCTGATCACTGCCAGGAGCGTTGACGACGACACTTAACAACGAGTAATCACAAAAATTTATTTATTTATTTTATTTTACGTCAAAAATAGTTAAAACTGCGTATGACGTGCTATGGGGAAAAATGAATTGTGTGCACATTTTCAAAATTCTATGAAGCCCTCCCGTGTAATAAAATCTATTTTCAAGGATAAATAAGCAATAAATTTTGGCTCTTATCCATGTTGACCTTCGGAATAATACTTCCTGCCGCGACAACATGAAATCGATAATAAATAATTGTATTTCCCCACTGAATTCTAGAAGACGTGCACAGAAAATGAAGTTACATTTATGTCCAGAAGCAAAACAAGGGGCCATCTCAGCATTTGCTCAATGGATCAGGGAAACTGGACGAAGAACCTGAATAATTGCGGTTCTGTTTTCTACACAATCGTACGCGTAATGATGCAACACGACTGCGTGGAAAATAGCTTATTGCAATCACAGAGAACTATCCACAGCTGATCAAGAGACCTTTTTACAATAGTAATTGCACTCATTTGATGAGTGCAATTTTACATCCACAAACCTGATTTAAAATGAAAATAAATAAACAACATAAATAACCAAAGAACATAAATAAGTCAAACTCCTCAAAACGTATTAAATTTAGGTACATTAAAAACGCTCGCATTAATAAATCAATATGCGTGTATACAGTTATATTAGGCGAAAACAGAAAACTATGTTCCGCGAATCGGGTAGCCGGCGGTGAGTTGCCACCCTCCACGGTGGCAGCTTGACCGCCTGCTCACAAAGGAACGCGCGCGAATCCTTTCTTCCCAATGTCTTTTTTTAAATTTGTTGCATCTGCCATTTTGACACAACGCGTCTCCAAGCGCGTTAAGGAGCGTTGAGCGCTTTGCGCTGGGGAGTAATCCTCCATTACATTGCGCACTTGTGGAGTAATCCTTCATTACCTTTCTGTCATGTCGTGTCACGTCGCAGTCAGTTGTCAAGAGGACCGCCAGGCAGCATCTCCGCGTACGCGCCTCCTACGTCACTACCCAGCGGCCAGAATTGGGAAGGAATAAGGGTAGGGACAGGGTTTAGGACACTTCACAAGGGTTGGACTAGCCCTTGTGAAGCAGACAAACTCGTTTTCTTGGAACAAATTTCACAGGAGATTCGACGGGAATCGATCTTGGACCTAAGTGGTGAAAGGCTAGCGACTTCGCTATGTGCCACGAGCGAGGCAATGTTAAACCCATAAGAATGTGACGACACACCGGTGCGTTGCCTAACTTGCAACGAGACGTCAGAGGCAGTACTCGACGGGCGCTCTTTGATTTCAAAACGATTTCATTCATAGATATTGCTGCAGTATCTCGATAATTGAATAACATGAAATAGAAGAGATATTTTTCTAACAATGAAGGAGGTGTTACAATTAGGTGCAACAGTTGAGCCGTGCAATTTCAACATGACCCGCTATTGCTCTTTCACATGTCTTGCAATTTAATTGTCGTCAAAAATATAATAACGTATGCCATAACAATTTGGCAATCGGTCGCGTTTTTCAAAGCGTTACGATTGTGTCTGTCACTGTCGCTGCCGCTGAGTATCAGATGGCACCTAGTCTTGGTCAGAATAGAATGATACATTCACCCAGTCATGCCAATGAATGGACAGTAAATGTGTGGTTGGCTGTGAGGGGGGTAAGCAATTTTCATTGCTTCCACTTCAGGGGATCTCAAAGTGTAAATTTAGGTCGTCAGTTTCCTCACAGGTGAATGCAGCTGTTAGAGCAATGTTCAGTGTTGTGACAGTGCGCAATGCTCAATCAACGCATGGTTGTCAAACAATGCTTATCCGCAGTCCATGATGCAAACTTTAGAAAATCCCGTTTCAAATCGCGATCGATGTTATATATGCTTGTATGATTTTTATATGTCGCGTATATAATAAATATTTGGTATTGAATACAAATATATTTCTCCAACATGTCAAAGAGTTAAGCTCATTTACCGTTTTACCGTTCGTTTACCGTTACAAATCAGTATTCTATAATTCGGCAACGAAAATATGTAGTTTTTGAAATGTTAATCTCTCGCTTTTTAAATTTATTATTATTATTATTATTATTATTATTATTATTATTATTATTATTATTATTACTATTATTTTTTCATCTTTCAACTATTAATAGTTAAATTGTTGGGAAGGGATTCTGAAACTCAAGAAAGCATGCGCAGATGATTTTCTCCCTCATACGTCACATACAGTTTTGACTGTTTTTTACTAAAATAAATAAATAAGTTTTAACAATTACGTGGGAATGCGTTTTCCGTTTCGCAATTGTCAACCACTATTGAGACACCACAGCTACTTAACTTGAAGTAATTGTTAGAAATGTATAAAGTTACCTAGGTTTTCAATGCTAACGACTCTATTACTCATCCCCTCTTTTATTTTATGTGCCTGTTTTAACCCGTATATCTCCGAGTTAAATTTACCGCACGTTGCGCTTTCTTAAAGTCGTTTCGTCTGTTCGCGCAGGCCCATTGTTGGTGTTTTCTGGTAGCATTTGTTTACAAATTCGTTGTTAAATCATTATTTTGTTAAATTATACTATTAAAGCGCTCTAAAGCGTTAAACAATGACTGTATGAGCCATTTCTTTCTATAAAATGTATAATTGTTAGACTTCATCTGCCCTGACAACTTCCGTAGTAAGTCATGAGTACACACCCTGGCCGGGAACGTTCAATGTTTTAACGATCTCGGCTAAATCGGTATCTAGCAGTCAGGAATTCCAGCACTTGCTTATATGTTTTGTTTAGAATGTCTTTGTGACTATTGACAAAATAAAGTGCGCAATATCACATTTAAGATAGAAAAAACAACGTTGAAGCGACTGCCACATTTTGGAGACAATGGCCATATATGGGTTACTCGGTATATATCGATTACCATTACATCCCAGGTCACAATCCCTTCAGAAAAATAACATCGTAATCCACGGGTTTGGAAATTGCTACCCTAGGGAAAAGCAATTTCTACTGCCGCGCCATCCCCTGTGTAATTCAACTCGGCTATCTTGTAATATTGAGTCGAAAACATTCCTAAATGGATGTATTTCACTTGGGCGTCTGGTTAAACGCGCTGCAGCGTGTTTGCGCCCAAAAGGGGAAACCACATTCCTACTATGCGTAATACTCGCGAGTCGTCAGAACCCCCCCCCCTCCACGCCTCCGAGGCCCTGTCGTCAGCACTTCCCGCAGAGGCTGCGCAAAACCACAAACGACAGCATCCTCGCGCCGGCCTAGCCTGTTGGCCCCCACCTTCATTCCCCCCCCCGCCCCCTCCTCCTCCTCCTCCTCCCGCGCCTCGTGCCCCGCCGGAGCCCGACCGCTCGTCTCCTTGACGGGTGCGTCGGCTCCGGCGCGCTCACCATGATTATCTATAAAGCCGCGATTAGTTTCGGATTTCGGTCACGAAGCCGCTGTGAATTGCATTGAAGTTGATGCGCGTTTCGCCGATTCGCTTAAAGGGCATAGACTGACGCGGCCGCGGGCCCCGACCGCAGCGCGGCGAGTGGGGGAAATGACACGGCGTGCCGTCGAATGGAATGGCGGGGCGTGTCACGGCGTGACGAGGCGTAACGTGGATTGGCTTGGTTTGGCTTAGGTTGGATTCTCTGGGTGGCGTGGCGTGACGTGGCGTGACTACTGTTGCTTTGGCTTGGACAGACTTGGTTAGACTAGGCTTGCCTGGGCCTGACTTGGTTTGGCTTGGCGTGGTGTGATGTGATGTGACGACACGTGACGTGACGTGGCGTGACTACTGTTGGCTCAGCTTGGACAGACTTGGCTAGACTAGGCTTGCCTGCGCCTGACTTGCTTTGGCTCGGCGTGATGTGATGTGATGTGATGTGACGTCACGTGACGTGACGTGGTGTGATGAGGTGTATCCTGGGTGGGAGAGGAAAGGTGAGCGGGAGTTGCATGGCTGTGCATGGAGGGAAGAATGAACGAATTGGGACGCGGGTACGGAACACCACGATAAGAAACAAGACGATTCCGAGA
This sequence comes from Teleogryllus occipitalis, assembly GCA_011170035.1. Taxonomy (NCBI): domain Eukaryota; kingdom Metazoa; phylum Arthropoda; class Insecta; order Orthoptera; family Gryllidae; genus Teleogryllus; species Teleogryllus occipitalis. The sequence continues at coordinate 25,591 of BLKR01003570.1, read as the reverse complement.
GAACGACCAGGATTAATAGGATTGGGGCGACACGGTAGAGAACAGGAAGATAAGGGGAGCGAGATGAAGCAAAGCGAGGCGAAGAGTGGGCAGGCGTGTGAGATGAAAGTCTGCGTGGTGTGGCGTGTGGTGGCGGAGTGGAGCGTGATGGGATGGAGCATGGGTGGGGGTGCGTGGAGCATGGGTGAGCGTGGGTGAGCGTGACGGAATGGAGTTGGTGGTGTGTCGTGTGGTATATGCGGTGGTGTGGTGTGGTGTGGCGGGGAGAGGCCTAGAGCCTCGGGCGTGGGAGATGAAATGACAAGGGATGAAGGATAGTCGGGTGTATCTGGAGAAGGGAAGGGGTGGCATGGCATAGCGGAGAGGGGAGGGACGCGACACGGCGTAACATGTCGTAGAGGAACGGCGTGATGGAGGGGGAAGGGCAAGTCATTGCGTGGAGGAATGGCACGGTGGAGCGGGGAAGGGCAAGTCATAGCGTGGCATGGCGTGGAGGAACGGCGTGGCGGAGCGGGGAAGGGCAAGTCATAGCGTGGAGAAATGACTTGGTGGAGCGGGGAAGGGCAAGTCATAGCGTGGCATAGCGTGGAGGAACGGCGTGGCGGAGCGGGGAGAAGGGGCAAGTCATAGCGTGCATGGCGTGGAGGAACGGCGTGGTGGAGTGGCAAGTCATTGCGTGGGAATGGCGGGGGCGGGGGAAGGGCAAGTCATAGCGTGGCATGGTGTGGAGGAAATGGCGAAGCGGAGCGCGAAGTGGAGCGGGAAGGGCAAGTCATAGCGTGGCATGGTGTGGAACAGCGAAGCGGTGCGTGGAGAAATGACACGGTGGAGCGGGGAAGGGCAAGTCATTGGGTGGCATGGTGTGGAGGAACGGCGTGGCGGAGCGGGGAAGGGCAAGTCATAGCGTGGCATGGTGTGGAGGAACGGCGTGGCGGAGCGGGGAAGGGCAAGTCATAGCGTGGCATTGCGTGGAGGAACGACGTGGCGGAGCGGGGAAGGGCAAGTCATAGCGTGGCATGGCGGAGCGGGGGAGTGGCGAGACACAGCACGGCGGGACGGCGTGGCGGAGCGGGGAGGGACATGGCAGCGTAGCCTGGCGTGGCGAAGCGTGGCGGAGGGTGGCGAGACGCGGCGGGACGCGGATTCCGGTGCGGCCTTGATTGGCCGCCTTCCAACCGCGCGGGTCGATGTTAGCCGAATGCTGTGTGTGAACCAATTACTCGAACGGCGTCGTTAAGTTTGATAAACGCCGCTCCTTCTGTGTCTATAACAGTTATATTAAAGGATACTTTTATATAACGATGTATGGAGTCATATCGTTTTCTCGAAGAGGTACTTTACGAGGCCTTGCTCGCCCCGGCACGGCACCCGAGATAAAATTTAATTTGAGAATAAAATAAAAACGCCGGCGGGGGGTCGGGCCACGCGCGAATACCCATGGGAAGGATACGCCTCTGACGCCCTCCGTCCCCCCCCCTCATCTCTCGCACTCTCTCTCGCTTCCCTCTCTCTCTTTCGCCACTCGACTGCACGATTTAGCGCGTTGGTTTACTTAAGCGGCGATACACCGGATTCTCCACGCTCGGCCGCCTGACTGTCCGCGCGTCTTCGCCCGCGTCCTGCCCCAAGGCGCGCACCGCTCGCGACGTGTTCCGCCAGCCCCGCCCCCTGCCACGCCCCTCCCCCTCGATCTGCTTCCCCGGCTCCCCCCGTCCCATCCCGCCCCGTTCCTCCTGCGCACCCCGCCGCGGGCGCGACTCTCGTTATGAATATTCACATGCGTTGAAAATTTAACGTGGGTGAAAAGAGGGAAAAAAGAGAAGGAGAACGAGTGAAAAAAATGATTTGTTACTGCACGTACTACAGTAGAGTTTTCTGGTCGAAACGTTTTAGTACTCATTATTTTTCAGCCCCGTACACAGGAGGCGCTTTGCGAGCGCAGAAGTGGCCGGCGGCAGGACGGAGGGTGGCGGCGGGGGCGGGGGGCGGGGGGCGAGGTGCGTGCCCGGGCGTGCCGCACGCGCCGAGCGTAGGCCGCGTCGCCCGCGTGTTGTCGCCCACGCACCGCCCTCAATGGATGCTGGTGCCCAGATAATTTACTAGAGCGGCGGCTACGCGCGTGTGTGTAAACGTTTCGGGCTAAATTCCTTTATCCGGAAACTGCTTTTTGGAGGGAGGGCATCACTAGCCCTCTGGGTGAATTATAAATCAACCGGTGAGAGAGCACTTAAGCAATGTTTTTTCGCATGCATGTGAATAATTTGCGTTTTTGCGAATTCTCAAAATACCCCATAATGTTGGAAGAATTGCGTGTTGTTAATGTAATTTTCTGGTAACATTCATTCTTGATGATGATTTACGTATCTTATAGTGTAATGTGTAATAATGACTTTCTAAAATTCTCTCATTTGCCAAATGTTTTCATACAGGAATGCTAAAATCTAATTATTATTTTAAATTTATGCATTACATCAATTAATGTAATATTTAGTGATTAAATGATCGGACCACTTGCTATCCATTTTTCACTAATCCCGTAAAATTAATTAATATTAAAATTCTTTTACATTTTCTGTTGAATACATAATTTGATGTGACAAATTTTCTTTCAATAGAAGTGTGTAATATACTTTCCTGACTCTTCACAATTTTTTCAATATAATAACAATAAAAAAATTCTTTAAACAGCACTTCAAATAAAAATAAAATTCAAAATAAAGTTTGTCTTGAAACGGTAATCGAGCTTCGCCAGGCTGACTCACTCAGTTATTTAATATTTGCCTGAAAAAATTGGTAAGGTCCACCTCCATTAATCCAAGAGAGAGAATTCTTAACAGACGTTTACACTTTTCAGCACAAGCAGATGATGTATTCAGTAGGAATGTGATGTACGTCTTAATTGGGATGGGAAAATTAATTCGAGCAGCTAGTTAATTTTAAAAATGATCAGTACAAATAGTAAACATTTGCCAAAAGGAAGAGAAACGACCTACCCATAGATGTTCAGTTTGGCGGAGAAACCTATGAAAGAGAGGAATTTAAATACCTTGCCTCTCTGATTACCGTCACAAACACTGTTGAAACAAATGAAAGATCGCTTAGCCTCAGCTAATAAATTCTATAGTCTTACAGCATATATTAGGTAAAAAGACAGTATATAAACTAATACTTTGAAGTTGAAACTGTAATACAGCAATAATGGTGCAGAATCCTGGGTGTTAGATGAAAAAGAAGATGATGATGACGACAACGATGGCGACAATGACGACAATGACGACGATGACGATGATGAGTCACAATACATGCCTGTGTACAAGTCATGCATTTAACACTGTGCCTTGTTTAGCGTAGTGATTCCACGTTTTTTAAAATGAAACAGTAAACATTAAAATTCAAAGTATAATCTTCTGCGGGCATTCAGTAGATTCTTGGTTATCTGTGAGAGGGCTCGTCCTAGGCACAGATGCCAAACTTTTGGTCGCTCTCAGGGGAACAATTCTTGGGACTAAAGTGCAAAATGATTTTCGGCATTTCATTTTTCGATATTTTTCCATTCTTAGGAGGACGACTTAAACAGAGTGTATAGGTTAGCGACGAGAAAAAACCCGTTATTATTTTATTTCGTTTGCTCCTACAATTCTAGTCTGGCATTTATGTAATCGCGGCATTGTCTCGTTCTTTTAGGTACTACTCCGGTACCCATGTGGAAATGACTGGAAAAAATAACTTTAGAATGACTGCTGCTGATTATAGCAGCCGACCTCTAGAATTCTCACTCGCAAAGCGGAGTAGTCAGAACCTCGCGCGGCGTCGAAAACTTGTCTCTGTCAGACATGATATCTACGTATTACCGTCTACGAAGCATAAGTTGCGGATTTTTAAAATCATTGTCATGCATCCAGAAACGAAATCGACTTTATTGCTAATTTCCAATACTCGTAGAAATAGAAAGAAAAGTATAAGGCCTCCAGCCATATGAGAGACTGCTATGATTTTGCTAGGTACCCTGGTTTTCGGAAATATAGAAAAACAATGAAGTAGTTTAGATTTTGACTGAAAATGCATTGTTTCGATGAAGTTAGTCCGCCTATCTTCATCATGCACGTGCTATTTACTATTCACGTGAGATACATACTATGTTATAGCGATATTCGTGAAGACTGTTTTGTTGCTATGTTTAATGTATTGCATTGTTATAAGAGAGTATTTTACTTGTTCTTGAGCAGTGTGCGTGATGCTTTTGAGAAACCAATTTTTTGTCGTTTTGTTCAGCAACATTTTTACTGTCGCAAACCTCGAATCATTAATAAAATTTGTGAGTCGATAGACTTAAAATTGTGTATAAATCAAAATTATCGATAACACGCGAGACTTCCGGCGAAACGCTCATCAGTGGAACTTTTTTGCTAATGCGGTAGCTTCGCGATGACAGTGACGACGGAGGGTAGAAATGATTAGCCGGCTCCGCGCCGGGGGCGATCTGAATCTCAAGCCGAGCGCGTAAAAAAGGGAAGGCGTGGGCCGCAACGTTTCCGTTCTTGATGAACTCAAACAATGGAGTCATTTGTGCCTTCGCAAGCGCCGCGGCTGTCGCTTGACGCTGCACCACGGAGCGGGAGGTGAGAGAAAGAGGGGGTGAAGGCGTGGGGAAGCAAGAGAAAGGAGTAGATGGAAAGGGCGGCGAGAGTTTGAGGGCACCAAGGAGGGGAGGGGTTTCAGAGGGATGAAGAGAAGGTAGAGGTGAAGGGGTGCGGAGAGGGGGAGGAACGTGGCGATGTGGGGGAGTAGATGGAAGGGGCGGTGAGAGTTTGAGGGCGCCAGGGGGGAGGGGTTTCAGAGGGAAGAAGAGTGAAAGGTGGTAGAGGTGATGCGGAGAGCAGAGGAGGAAAACGTGGGCTGCGGGCACAGTAGAGAGGGTAAAGGGAGGGGGAGAAAATTACTGTGTGGGGTGAAGTGTGCAGGAGAACCCTGGTGTCTCGAACTGAGAGGGCGCGAGTGTGGCGGGGTTGAAGAGCGAGCGGGACGACGTTGAAGGTGAAGAGCGTTGCATCGGAAACGACGGAGCCGGGCCGTCGCGAATAAAATCCAATCCGGACGATGCTCTGCTACAAGTCCTGAGTGGCATTTGAGGTGAGAGAGACTGATAGACGTAGAGAGGGAGAGAGGATATTTGCGGGAATCAGCAGTTGCTTTAGAAGTGGGATGTGAGGAAATAGATGATCCGCTTGTCCGTCCATCTTGGAGCCCTCTATTGTTACTTTTTTATATACATAGAAACATACATAAATTGCTCAATCCTAATTAATATTTAACTGCTTAACTGATGCTGAATCGGCGAGAACTGAAAAACGTAGTATTCTTAAGGTCCGGTAAGATAGCGTCCAATGCCATCAATATATTGATTTCATGGTTCATGAAACACGACTCATCTCAATGGCATTGCTGAAGAAGCATGACTCTCATGGCATAAGAAACTCGTTTGGATTTTATTTTGTCAATTTTTCATATAACATCATGTTTTAAATGAGGCTTTCATAATTTTATTCTTATAGGCTCTAAAATAATAAAAACAACTAATTATTGCTTTCAAGTTGATCGAGATTTGTTGTTTTAAACACTACCGGCGCAAACTTGGTCGTTATTGTTTTTTTCTAAGAGCCTCGTGAAACAAACCAACTAGATAGAGTCGTAAAATGTAGATTCCCTATGTCTCAAAAAGTATTATCAGCCAACCAATTATCACGAAAATTAAAAATTGTCGGGATAGGAACCTTGACGAGCAATGACCAAACCATACTAGAAAGCGCAACCCGCCGCAGGACCCTGATTGACTAGCAGCGACTCCACGACAGCAACCGCACCAGACATCAGCGACGCGGGCCATGAGTAGAGAGTATGTTGAGCCAATGCGTAGGCTAATTACCTGCAGAAGTCTTATAGCGACGTCCGTCGCTATGCGATCCCCGTCGCTATGCGATCCCCGTCGCTATGCGATCCCCGTCGCTATGCGATCCCCGTCGCTATGCGATCCCCGTCGCTATGCGATCCCCGTCGCTATGCGATCCCCGTCGCTATGCGATCCCCGTTGCTATGCGATCCCCGTCGCTATGCGATCCCCGTTATTCTCTAAACGGCCATGCGTCTTCGATCGAGCTTCCACACATCGACACATCGACGTTTCTCAAGGCTTCTCCCTCTGATCAGGGGCGGGCGCGAATCAACGGAAATAGCGGGCAAGAGCAAGATATTTGTTCGCAGGGCAAAGCGGCGAGCAGGCATACAGGAATGTGCGATGAGAGAGACGAAGGAACGCGATTAATAGTAGAATTTCCGAAGCTCCATCAAATAAGTTACTGTCTACGGAACGCTTCATCGTCTTGTAGACACGACAGTAAATGGTGCGATATGGACGTTAAGCTGCAATCTTCCAATCCCATGTGTTTTAACCCCACATGATGAGAGTTATATATTTGTATGGATGCTTTTTCTCTCTCAAACGTCGTCATTAAAATCAGACACAAATAATACGATACTTTAACTATGCTACGCACGCTCCATCGCTACACAACGCAATGAACTCTCTACCCTACTCAGTGCAAACTACTCCTTTAATGATGCTTCTCTTCTCTTTTGTTATTGCTGCCAGAGACGTTTTCGCTTTTAAATTACCTCACTTGCCCATCGTAGTTGTGATACTGAGTCAGCTTCCTCGTTGGTGCAGAGCAGGAATACGACTACCCCAGTGGACTAAACAGTGCTCTATACCCCTACTTTGACTTTTGGAATACGACCAAGAAAAGGCAAGAAAACGGATTCTCCATTTCTACCCGTTCTCTACCCCCTACAATCACCCCAAAACGATTTTTGAAAACGCTCTCGTCAACTCTTCATTATTTAATTATTCTTTGCTCCCGTTTGAATATTGGTCTGATAAAGCTTCTGTATTTTTAACCAAACCATGTCGAAGATTTGCGATTTGCATAATTTCGTACTGTGTCGTACTGTGTCGTTTGCATAATTTCGTACACGCCCGTTCGATTTTATTTGTCGGGGAATCAGTTCATTCCTCCCACGAGAGAGTGGTGGTACTTCTTAATCTCCTCTTCAGCATTTTCTATTACATTTGTTGGGAGAATCAATCGTTTTCTCCAATTCTAAGCTCAATGAATACGCCTTGTATCACTTACACGGTCTTTCTCTGTCACTCTGTCTTGCAAACGCCCAGTTGGAATACTTATGGAATGTGAAATTTCTTGCGCTCCCATTGGTAGGTGAAATTTCTATCGCTCCCGCCGATAGAAAATCATAGCACATTTATCCACATCAGTGATATGATAATGCACTTTCTCTGAACATCAAATTGAAAATAGGTCGATTTACTATAATACATTGCAGTTCGTCAGCTCTTCTGGCGAAATCGCGAAGGCAACAGGCCATGTGCATCCCGGATATTTCTCCAAGATATCAACAAATGTCTCCAACGATCGACGCTGACACATAAAATTAGGGATGAAAAAAGTGTGTACACACACATATATACAGGTGTCCGGGGAGGAAATGTCGATAATTAGAAAATAAGCTCTGAAGATAAATTTAAGCATATTTTGTCTCGTAAACAACATGGATATTCTGAATGGCTGAGCCGCAATAAGCACTCAAAAGTTGGTTTGAAAAAATGCATTCTAGGCAAAACGTTACATTGCAGAAGCATAGAAACACTCCAGAGACATGTAAATTGTTTATTATTTCCAAAAGAAAAAAGTATATTTGTTGAGAAAGAAAAATCAACCCAGAAATAAAAATGGTCCAATTTACACAATTCGACTGCTTTTTTTTATTTCTGGGTTAATTTTTCATTCTGAGCAAATGCCAAGGCATCCACCACAACCCTGAGGAAGCTTGTGAAATGACAGGCGAAAAGTCGGCCTCTCAGCCAACGAGGCGGTGTCACTCGGACAGCCAAGAAGTCATGCATAGAACAATGTTAGTCTGTGATAAACATCAGAACATAAACCGTTAAGACGATTTTCTACCCAGTTGATAATCCTCAACCGATCTTTGGTTAAAACAAATATTTCGAATTTTGGGGGGGGTACTCTATTTGAAGCGTCAACATTTTCAATTTTTTTCTAAAATGGCTTTATATTTTTTATTAAACATTGTCTTTGTGTCAATGACGCTTAAAAATGGTGCAGCTATCATGTTCGTTGGAATCTTTTAATTTTTGAAAATTTCAAAAGTTCAAACTTTTGCGGCGTCTTCCTTCAGCTAAAATATTAAAGATATAATTTTCCTGAATGAAATATGCCGTTCAAAAATAGTCTTTAAAGTAGGTCGTGTATAATTTTTTAAATATGCGAGTTGTTTTGCATATTTTTGCGTGAAATATAGGCAATTTTTAACAATTTGCTACCCAAAATGACTTTTCGTCTTAATTTTTTCCGTAATAGGGCGCCAAAAAATTGGTGCTGGTCCCATTTTGGTGATGGATCTTCATAGTTACCATAACGGTAACTCCAATAGTGGTCGCTAATGTAACTTATATGTTAATGCCCCCTTAAATAACAAAAAACAAAAAAGAAATTGATGATAAAGATTTTTCTTAAACGTAATCTGTTCCAAACATAGATCTTTAAGGAAGGTCTTGTACAATTACAAAAAAACGAGCGTAATTTCTGCTTGAAGTTCATTTAATGTAAACAAACATTTTCTCAAAAACTGTTCGAAATTTTAATTTTTTTCCACGTATAAAGCAAAGGACGTTTAAAAAGTGATGCAGATCGCATTAGCGTTAAACTCCCTGAATGTTCAAAAATTGAAAAATTTAGTATTATGTCACGAAGTATTTGCTTTTGTATCACCATTAGTTTTCATGACCTCCATTCTTCAATGCCTTTTTTTAAAATTAATTTTCTCTTATCCTTCAGATTTTCTCTTGCATAAACTCTCCTCTTTAATATTGAAAGTAAAATATTAAACGCTTTGAATAAAATTCGACACATTTGCACACTAAAAACGTTTAACGTTCTAATTGACATCATCATTTAAATGTTTTTTTTGGAATCACTCTTTATTTTTATACGTACGTCAGTACTTTAAATCTAAGTATGTCGCATTTGATTAAAGGCTGTCAAATCTTTGCTTTAAAACCCCTTTTGAAATAGTGTTATCATAAAATGCTATTTTCTCGTATAATCAAAAAGACTTGTCTTGTTTAATGTATGAAACGGCCAATATCTCAAAGTTCGATCGCTATCGTATCTGTTCTTATGTACAGCCATCCGTTTTTTAACATTATTAAGCGGTGTACGCTTTCGTTCATATGAATCACACATTGTCTTTTAACGTACATTTGTAGTTATTTATTAAAATTAATCGTTAATATTAAAATTAAGAATTATTCGCCTCGGAAGCTTAGTGAGTCAGCCACCCAATGCGAATTTGATTCCCGGTCGGTGTGACTATTGCTTTGAATAATTGACATTATTATTTAAAACTTATTTTACACATTCGTTGGAATTTTCAGATAGCATTGACGTTTTAGTTTAACAAAAAATACTAAATATTAGGGAAAAATATATTTCTTTCACAAATTAAGGTTTTACAATAGTTTTTCTCTTAGAAATGCTTTAATATTTTCTATTCCTGTGTAAGGGAAATATCTGGAGCCAGTAACACTCACGAGAGTTATGTAAAAAAAGCTAGTAATCCTACATCAGCACAAACTTTCTCTCATTCTTTCTAACTATCGCATGTTCCGAAAATTCAGAAAGTTCAACAAAAATAAGATATGTGCTATTTTCTAAACTTCATACGAAGGAAAATGTTTAAAGAAAAATATTGGAGCTGTTTTTGAGATTTTAATTACAAATTGGATTAACATGAACCAGAAATTACAGGAAAACCCCTCGTTTTCCAAAAAAATTTACATGACCTGATTTAAAAAAAGACCATATTTTGAGAACAGATTTCGTTTAAAAAATCTCCATCTTTAATATTGTATTTTTCAATGCTAATTTTTGCAATTTTCGAAAATACAGAAAGTTCTCAGAAAATGGGTGGCACACCAATTTTTTATCGTCCTTTGCCACATTCGAGGAAGAATTTAAAAATAAAATTTGGAGCCTTTTTTATATTATAATTGTTTAAAAATTGCGTATAGTTCCAAAAAATTACGGGAAATTTACTCATTAACTTTTGCAATTGTCGAAAAATCAGGGATTAAGCGAAAATGAGACCCGCGCGGCTTTTAAGTTTTCTACGCTCTCCGAAAACAAAGTTTAATGAAAATATTAGGAACCCGTTTGAGAAAACTCGGAAATGAATTTTACATCTTATGTAAAGTACTCTCAAATACCAAACTATCCGTTTCAAACTCGCAGAACGCTGAGTGCGTTTAAATCAATCGGGTATATTAGTTTTAGAGAATATCATATGAACGGTTTAGGCGCTAGCGTTGACAAATGGAGGAACGGATGGACCGAGGGACGGACGCACTGAGGGACGGACACACTGAGGGACGGACGGACTGAGGGACGGACGTTTGACCATCAGTCAATATTTAGGCATCAAGGACCCACATAACGTGGATTCTGACTCCACAACGGATTAGAGGAAGTAGTCTGCTTGTATGAACAAGATACATCCTCTTTTTCGGTACTTTACCTTTCCGACTCACAATATTTTTTCTGTCAAAATATCACCTATTTTCGTCACAACACTAAAATATCTCTTTACTATGTTAGTAGTAAGGTGAGAATATAAAAAAAAATCTTCGATTTATGTCGTACCCAACAAATAAATGGAGGATCATTCTGCTGTTATTCATCATAGTAAAGAAAAAGTGATCAAAACCTTCCGTCCGTCCCTGGTATTTGCAGCCAATTTCAGCTCCTCTTCCCAGGTCTCTCCACATTGCTCTCGAGGGCGAAGGCCACTTTAGGTCGGCTCCGTGAGCTCACGCCACCTCGATGTTTTTCACTGGGGTGGGATGGCCCGGCGCCGCGTTCATTTCCTCAATTGCTCCCGTCTTCTCCGACGCCTCCGCCGTCGCACGATGGTTTGTAAGACGGAAAACGTGGGCAAAATGCAGTTTCCTATGCTTACTAATGCTGTGGCACAACTCTGAGGTCCATCATTGACCTCAACAATGGCGCCAGTTGTTAATTGATTATGACATATGAAACGAAAAAGTCCTGTGCCTCATGTTTCACATTCGCTTTTCATAATTTGGAATTATTATTGTGTAGAAAGTCCACAAACAAGGAGAGGTTCTAAGAAGCCGAACTATCATTTATTCATCTTTCTGGTAATTCACATTCTTCAGTAATAGTTAATGTTATAAAATTGTAAATATTTATTAATAATTTTTAAGACAACCTTCCAGGAGCAACATTACTTGTACACTCGTTACGTATAAAAAATTAAGGGTTCAATTACAACTCCTGCCAAGTACGAAACATCAAATTAGCTTTTAATGTAGAGTTTTAGATGAAGATAATAAGGGATGAAGCATCTCGCGCGGTCTGTGGGGCTTAGTTAAAGGTACCGCTTTGGCATTTGCCTGATTGTGTAAAGGGGAAAGCACGAAAACTATCGATCAGAATACCTAGAATCTAAAGTTCGCTTCCAGGGAGTGATTGACTTTGACCCAAGTATTAGCTAAGTTGAAAATCCGCCTCCATCTGGATTAGAACCCTGGACCTCATGTTCTCCACAGACAAATATCCTTCGGAAAAAATTAAAGGATGTGCAAAAATTATGAAATTTCTTAAAACGTTTCCACCAAAGTCCTTGAGTTTTACTCGATACAAGAGATCTTTTAGAACCATCTATTTCATTTTTTGCAGTTCGACTCTTCTGGCTACCCACCCCTAATCGGTGGTAAAGGAGCTCAGAGCCTTGCAAAGTCGTCAATTCAATAATAAATCATACTATTTGATATTCTACGCGATATAATCCCAGGCGTGTATCTGCTAATAGATACATCATAATACAAGGTGCGTTGACAAACTTTCAAGACTGATCTCAGAAAAAAATGTTCAGCGAACTAAAATGCCTTCTAAATAAACTTGGGCGTCGACACGCCGCTACCAGCGTTTTTTCATAACTCGTAGAATCTCGGGAACTCTTCATGCAAAAGGCTGTCAAGGGACCTCGTCGAAGCTGCTTGGGTCACTAGAATTGTGTCGAATTGCTTTCCTATTAGGTCTCTGTTAAATCTGGGAAACAAGAATAAGAAGTTGCTGGTAGCTAGGTCGAGGCTTCTGGGTGGCAGCGGCAGTGTTGTCACGTTGAACTTGGTCAAAACTTCGCCGAAGCGAGCGACGTGTGGGAGGTCAAGGTGAAGAAACCAATCGGGAAGTCATGGAGGACTCGATCCGTGAAACGGCGGAGCACCTCAGCGTAAATTACAGTTTATCGGCAATAATCTAACATTAAGACGACGGTCAGTGTTTAAACGTTCACGAATTGCTTTCCTATTAGGTCTCTGTTAAATCTGGGAAACAAGAATAAGAAGTATCTGGTAGCTAGGTCGAGGCTTCTGGGTGGCAGCGGCAGTGTTGTCACGTTGAACTTGGTCAAAACTTCGCCGAAGCGAGCGACGTGTGGGAGGTCAAGGTGAAGAAACCAATCGGGAAGTCATGGAGGACTCGATCCTTGAAACGGCGGAGTACCTCAGCGTAAATTACAGTTCATTGGCAATAAACTAACATTAAGACGACGGCCGGTGTTCAAACGTTCACGCACATTCCGCAAAGTTTCCTCAGTTCGGCTTCTTGAAGGTCGAACACGGTGATCGTTTTCAACGTCCCCGCGGCCATTTTCGGACCTCTTGTGCCACATGAAAACCATTGCGCGTGGCATAGCGTCTTCTTTACAGGCCTCTTGGATCAAGCCAAAAGTCTCTATAGCGCTTTTGTTCAGTTTCGCACAGAACTTTATCGAATAACGCTGCTCCAAATGACGCTGCCTTTTCGACTCTGAGTTTTTGACGAGGATCGCTGGCAGCACTGGCGCCACTAGCAATCTGTTCACTCCAGCATCTCGGAGACTGCCTCTGGTGCGGTCGTTTAGTGGGCACGCCCCACTGTTTCACCTTGTCGATGGAAATGGTATGCCCGCCCTCCCGTACTCAGGGAAAAAACCGTCTTGAAACTTTTTGAACGCACCTTGTAGACAGTATGTCCCAACAACTACCCCCTCATAACTTCTAAACAGTTCACAATATCCAAGTGCACTTTCGTTCAAAAAATGCATTTATTGGGCATGTAATACGATGTAGAGATATTGCTTGTAATATTTGTAGTTTTCGAGAAACTAGCAATGCATATATCATACAAAGAATAAAATGATGTATAATTTGTTAATGTTTTGATTGCAATTTAAGCATACAATTAGACTTTCCTTTAAGTATAGCCTTTCTGTTAAGCTGCGACTGTTACACGGAAAACAATCCATGGTCTTGTCGCGGACACAGAAGCAACCATCAATGTTAACGATCAGAATGAGAGTTTTTGTGGGATTTATCAAAACTGAACTTTCTTCCGCTGACAGAAATTCCAAAGCATTGATATATAGCGCCCCAATACACGGCAACATACATTGCTGTAGTTATGCCTCCATCCTTCTCTCCCGTCCCTCAAAATCTCAGCGTTGCGAAGGCCTCAAAGGCAGCCGTTGCAGGTTCTACTAAAGGAAAAATTGTCAGTTTAATTTCAAATAACATATTAGAAGGTATAATTTCATACTGAAATTATTATAAAAATAATAAAAAATGATACATCATTGTATTGCTCTTTTGATTATCTATCCCTGGCCAGTGAAAAATACATAGTTCTGTTAAAAAAAGACTACCTTCCTTAAAATATAAAAATCATGCAATCAATATCTCTGCGGCATATTACTTGTCCCATGATTACGCATTGTTGAGCGAAAACTGCATTTCGATATCGTGAACCGTTTAAAAGTTGAGGGGTGGTCCATAATTGGTGGGACACCCTGTATATGATACAGGGAATGATACAGGTATGAAGGATGTATATGATACAGGGATGAAGGATGTGCTATAGAATTTATGAATGGGTTAGTGAGAGGTAGTCCACAAGAGTTTATCAAGTTGGCCATACAACAAATATCCCGAAACAACACTATTCCCATTCAGCATCGAATGAGTTTCTAGTAGGACAACACTTCGCTGAATATTCGGTCCACTTTGATTTGCATCTGTTCACTAAATATTGAAACCGTCTGAGTGGCTCAGGGAATTAATTGATGCCACTGCAGTGTCTGTAACCGGGAGGTTCTTCGGGTTCGAATCCAGTCGGTGCAGGTGGTAGGATTTTCGGTATTTAGAATTCAACCGCTGCCTGAAGGAGAATTCTTGCGGACGGTTGCTATGATCGCTAGCCTTGCGTAGCTTTTCCAATCAACCGCAGGAGAATGCCGGAGCAGTACCCTAACTGACGGAACACGGACCACCCGCGATCATTCCTTCCTCTCCTATAATCATCCCTTTCTTACTCACACTTACATTTATAGGCCCTACATTACCACGCATGACGTGAAACCATATGGGAGTTTTGAGCTTGTCCCAACTGGACCGATATCCCCCTGGTGGAAGATACCTGGTTGGAGAAAACCCTGCAAAACGTCGTTTAGTCCGCACCCGGATCTCACCATCTAGTTGAGAGAAAGTATCGCCACCCCCGTGATAAAGAAACATGCATGACACATATGGGACTATTGATGTTAGTAGTTGACGCACCCCGAAACACGAAATAATCAATCAGTGAATCAACCAAATATTATATAGTTTATTAACTGCAAGTGTGGCTTATAATTATCTCTCATTTGGCACTTCATATACATACAGAGTTCTCGCACGAATTTCCCAAACTATTTTATTGAATTTACTTTGAATTAAATTAATTGATTTGAATTGAATTAATTTTGTCCACGCTTTTCGCAATACGGACCATAGTGCGCCCTTGCCGTCCCTCCGCCACCAGGCACAATCGTCGCAGCTTTGCGTCCTAACGCCCGTATTCGTTTATTTTCCAGCCCTTCCGCCCTCAACGGTAGCATTTCCGCCCTCATTTTCATTTTCGCCGCAGTTTCCACCTTCCTAGATTTTGTGGTGCTTACGTATGCTTATTTCTACTTCGTTCTTTGCTGCCACATGGTTTTCGATCATCAGTACAAACCCTTAACACGTCCTTAGTTCATAGGTTACTGGAGTGAAATAGATCAATGGCTAGAAGGCAAGTTCTTCAAACAGACTTGGTAAAATGAAACTCGAAGTGTAGGAACACGCTAAGTTTATTGCTGAAGTAAACATACAAAACTACTATAATATTTTTGGTCTTTGATTTTTTCAGAGACAGAACAGTTTTCATATCAATATTTATTATATAATACATAGCGCAACGTTTCGGAAATTATTTGTTTCCATCATCAGGCATAATTAAATCTGTATCTAAGAAATTGAATCTTTAAGAATTGAATGTTCTGTCTCTAAAAAAATCAAAGTCCAAAAATATTATAGTATGTTGAGAAAACACAGACAGAAAAAAATAATTTTAATATACAAAATTATACAAAGTTCAGACGAGAAGTCTAAACTGGTAGTCAACGTCTTTCAATACTTTCTTAAACACGACATACACTTTACCCCCACCGGGGGTAGCGGTTGCTCAGTGCATCAACTGATGTCACTGCAGCGCCTCTGACCGGGAGGTCCTAGGATCGAGTCCTGACGGCAGCAGGATTTTCGACACTAGCTTTTCAGCTAGGACGAATTCAGTCGCTGTCTGAAGGTGAATTCTAGCGGCCGGCTGCTCTGATCGGTAGTTTTCCGTGGTTTCTCCGATCAACACCAGGCGAATGCAGGAGCAGTACCTTAAGAAACGGGCCAAGGACCGCGCGCAATCATTCCTTCCTCTTCCTTGTTCTATCCTCTCCCCTTACACACACACTTACACTAACATGCACTACACTACAACATATTCCGGGAGTCCAGTCCGGAGCTTAGAGGTTAGCCCCGGTTAGGGCGGTGACCCGTTGGTGGGAGAGTCCCAGTGGGGGAAGATCACCGCCATCTCCCGAGGGAAAATTATGCACTACAATTACGGGACTAATGACAAAAGTAGTTGACGTCCCCGGAATCTCTAATCAACCAACCAACCAAGCCAATTTACCCCCGCTTCTGTTTCCAGATGGAGAGGTGGAGAGGTGGAGCCGCCCGATGGGGCAGTTGCGCTCTGGGTGGCCAATCATCAAACAGGTGAGGGCGTCGAGCGATCGATATCAGAAAATGCCAAAGCTGCACTATAACCTTCGGAATTATGTGCCAGAAAATGATATCTGGATTGGTTCGAAGCGGTATGCATCAGTTACTGAAATACCCTAGGCATTATCTGAGTGTGGGATGAGAACTGATTTCCAAGTTGCTGCTTATTGGGGTCACGGAGGGCGCTATTTCCTCAGCCCTAATTAAATATCTAAGCTCCCTCCCGTTCTAGAGAACATTCTGTATTACGTACGTAGCTCAGGAATTAATTGTATGATATGGTTTATGGGAAATGCACGAGAATATTACACCTCAGCAATCAATGTACGGAAAGTCTGAATAAATGTTACAAACTTCTAGGACATAGAAATGGGTCGTAGATGATGATCACTTTTGACCAATGAGCTTCAGGAGGGAAATTTAATATAACGGAGATACACACCGTAAGAGGTGGGTCAGGGCATATACTGATGTTACTGCAGTGCCTCTGATCGGGAGGTCCTAGGTACGAGTCCCGGCGATGGCAGGATTTTCGACACTAGCTAGATAACTACGTCTAATTCAGTCGCTCTCGGGAGGGGAATTCTAGCAGTCGGTTGCTCTGAATGGTATTTTCCCGTGATTTCTCCGATCAACATCAGGCTAATGCCGGAGCAGTACCCCGGGCCACGGGCTACGGACCGCGAACGATCTTTCCTTCTCCTATCTTTGCCCTTTACTTAGACGCAGTTACACTAACTTGCACTACACTAACACACATGCCGAGACACCGGTCGGGAGCTTAGAGCTGGTCCTAGTTGGAGCGCAGCCCCGCTGGTGGGAGATACCTGGTTGGGGAAACCTTCGCTAATCGATGGTAGGTCGACGCCGGATCTCGCCATTCAGTGGAGGATGATCACCCCGCCTCACGAGGGAGAAACATGCACTACACGTACGGGAATAATGACCTTGTAAGTTGACGCGCCCGAAATCACTATCAATCCCCATGTTACACACGTGACATTTGATCCTGACTGACAGGCAATTATTGTACACTAGTGTATGGTAAGTAACGTTCTGACGTAGTCAAAGAAGTTTCGTGTTCATGCCGGGACCCATTGGTTTTTGAGTTGCCTAGAAATCAGGGGCAAATGTCACTGTTAGTATGAAAATTCGCTAGATCAATTTTTTTACTAAATTGACATGTTTATCGTTTTTTATAGAATTTATCTCAAGGGATTTATCTCAATGCAACAATAATATCAAAACCGAACTGATCATAATCAAATATTTAGTCAAATATGTAACTGAGTTGCAATATCCGCCAAATCCGTCACCAGTTTCGACTGTTAATATCAACGTCCGGTATTTGCAATTTTCCGAAACTTTCTGTTTTTGGCGGCTTTGGATACTATGCGTTTCATGTGAAACTCCGGTTTACGGGAATTGTCATTACAAATTCATTGTTAATAGTTAACATCTTCAACTACCTACCAGGCTCTAGAAATTTGTAAAATTTATTCTGTGACGTCAGGGGAAAATTCATAATAATAGCTATGTAAATAAATAATAGCGATGTAAGTAATAGAAGAAAATACATGCGTGTTGTTTTCTGAAAATGAACAGAATACTTCAAAATTGCATTTATGTTATGTTATTCAGTACATTTAGAACTAATAGTTTAGAAAGTTATTAATGAGTTATTATTAAGTTTTTATACTATTTAGTTTTATACATTATAATTTTTGTCAACCTTTCATAATTTAGTAATTTATTTTCTCAATTGAACATCAATTCCTTTCCTCATTTTCACATTTTTATCCCTGGTTCCCAACTTATCGTTACTATTTCTATCGCCATCAAACGTCACTCTCTTGCTCCATAGAGTATGGTTTTAATTCTAGTCACTTCTCTGATTCACGTACAATCGTGACCGTGAGTCGGATCTTGAAGGATAACTGCGAAACGTGGCCACTAATGGCACTAGCTGAAGTCCCACCAAAGTATGGATCTAGGGAAACAATACCCCATTACACTGAAGGTTAGAGGTCGCATATCTCTTGAGTTTCAAGCAATGGAAATCTTTACTATCTTTGTGCAATTTCACCAAAATTTCCATGGAGTATATTAATGTCATCAGACAAACTTGATTGACTTGATCCAATGTTGTTTTTGTACGAGTGAAAATATGGATTGGTGAATTCTAACTTGCAATTTGCGTGTAGTTTAAACATAACAAATAAATTCACTTGAGGTGGAATTTCCATTAGGTAAAACCTCTTGAGCGAAATCTTGGTTTCCCCGTGGTTCTTGGTCGCGTGGACTGCAACCCTGTAGCAATTTCTAAGCCCCCGCCCCCTCGTTGAGTCTGTTCACGCCCCGACACTGTCCGGACTCCTGCCGCAGTCCTTGTGGCGGGGAGCGCTCTCTTCGCGTTTACCGCCGCAACCACGTCCCCGCCCCACCCCAACCCCTCCTGGCCCCCCAACCCCTCCTGCCCCACCCCGTTGCGTTCCTCGCTGCTCCGCAGCGCTGCCGTCGTGTCTGTCACCTTTGCCCTCCCCTCCGTCATCTCCGGCCCAGCCGCCCCACCTTCGCTTCCTCCAACTCACTGCCTCATCCCCCGTCTTCTCCAGCTCCGCCTCCTCCACTCCCGTCGCTTCTATACAAATAGGCTCGTCACTGACACTCCCACAGGATCATCCGCCCCGAACATCGATCCTGGGATGTGAGGGCACATCCCCAACCTGACGCCCGACCCCCACCTCCTTGCCTGCCGTCTCCTCTTCTCGTCACCCCCGTCATCCGTGTCCGTCCGACCGGGAGCGGTAGCTCAGTGCATCAACTGATGTCACTGCAGCGCCTCTGACCGGGAGGTCCTAGGTTCGAGTCCTGACGGCGGCAGGATTTTCGACACTAGCTTGTCAGCTAGGTCGAATTCAGTCGCTGTCTGGAGGAGAATTCTAGCAGGCGGCTTCTCTGATCGGTAGTTTTCCGTGGTTTCTCCGATCAACACCAGGCGAATGCCGGAGCACTACCCTATCAAACGGGCCACGGACCGCGCGCGACCTGTCCTTCACATTCCTTGTCCTATCCTCTCCCCTTACACACACATTTACACTAACATGTACTACACTATCACATATCCAGGAAGACCGGTCGGGAGCTTAGAGCTTGTCCCGGCTGGAGTGGTGGGAGAGTACTGTTGTGGGGGAAACCCCACTAGCCGACGGTAGGTCGGCGCCGGATCTCGCCATCCCACGGGGGAAGATCACCGCCATCTCCCGAGGAAAAAAACATGCACTACACTAACGGGACTAATGACCAGAGCAGTTGACGCGCCCGGAAACACGAATATATCAATGAATCAATCAATCAATCCGCCCTGTCTGCTCGCTCCAACCCATCAACTCATTTCGCCTTCCTCCCTGTCGTCCCGTTCTACCATCTCACATCTCCCGCCATCCTCGCCACTTCCTAGCCTCATCCTTCTCATTTGCTACACCTCCCCAGCTGGGTCCATTGCCGTCCTTATCCCATCCGCCCCATCATTCCCATTAGCTCCACCTCCCCTGCTCGCCCCGCTTCCCATGCCGCGTCTCTACTTCCTAGCCTCATCGTTCCCGTTAACTACACCTCCCCTGCTGGCCCCGCTTCGCATGCCGTCCCCGCCCCATCGCCGCCCGCCCCATCGTTCCCAATAGCTCCAGCTCACATGCCGTCCCCGCCCCATCGCCGCCCGTCCCATCGTTCCCATTAGCTCCAGCTCACATGCCGTCCCCGCCCTGATTTGCCACGTCGCCCATCGTTGGTCCGCCAGCCCATCATTCCCATTAGCTCCACCTCCCCTGCTCGCCCCGCTTCCCATGCCGCGTCTCTACTTCCTAGCCTCATCATTCCCGTTAACTACACCTCCCCTGCTGGCCCCGCTTCCCATGCCGTGTCTCTGCTCTCTCGCTTCGCCGCCGCATCGCCTCCCAGCGCGAGCCCCTCGCTTTTTCCCCGGCGCTCCTCCAGCGCAGCTGCCACGCGCGCCGCCCGCCCGGCCCTCTTCCTTTCCCATCCGGGCCGCTCGCCGCTACACTCGCCTCACTCTTTCTTGCCCGCGCTGCCCCTCCCCGGCCCGCCCCCTCCCCACGCCTTGCCTTGCCCCGCCAGCGTCATTACGACTCACTCTGCGGCGGCGGGCGGTTCATTCTGAGTTTCGATTTACGGAGAGCCTCGACGGCGGAGGCGGCGCCGCTCCGCTCCTCCGCCCCCGCTCCGCTCCTCCACGCTCCGCCCCGCCCCGCCCCTCCCCGCTCCGCCGGCGAGGCGCGGCCGGAGGGTGGTTGCGGCCGCGGCAGCCAACAAGCCGTGAAAGCGATAGGGGTGCCGCGCGCGGCCGGGGGCGGGAGCAGGGGCGGAGCGGAGCGGGGAGAAAGACTTGGGGCGCGCGGGCGCCAGGGCGCGGGGCGAGAACGGGGCTGCACCAGGCGCAGCGAGGTGGAGCACAGTGGAGCACAGTGGTCGAAAGTTCTCTTTCGGGTGAGCAAAGGATCGAAGGCAGCTTCAACACAAAGGATGCCCGATTAGTAATGTGCTGCCTTGGAAATATAAGAAAGCTTAGTTTCTTCCCCGACTGTTTCCAAATCCTGTATGACATGTAATTTTTTTCTTTGCTTTTTTTCTTTTTAGTTTGCTTCGCATTAAAAAACTATGTAATACTAAGTAACTATGTACTATGTAACTATGTAATACAGAAAGAAGGAACGATTTGACATAAAACACTAATCTAACGATTTATTAATGTTCATTATTTTTATTTCTTCATTACAAGTATGTGAGTGAATCAAAATAAGGCAAAGTTCGTGCAACTGTTTTGGTACCACATACGTAATTAATGATTCACATTATCAACGTGCGAATAGGTACACTTCTTTCTACGGGCGACCAGTCTCTTGATTCTGTCGTGTACGTCATATCGAATCCGTAGAATGTTTTTCTTCGACGACGAAACCACAGACACTCTTCTCGCCACACCACATCCACCGAAACAAAGCGAAGTTCTCTTGTGTTCTTATATGTTTTGGTAACATGAATTTCATTGGCGCTTGGTCGGTACGGTCGGTAAGTCCTCCCATCCCCCTAAAAATTCCTGTAAGCATCAGTTTGCCGGTGATGCTACAGATTGAAACATGTTTGATGAAGGCGATCGTTTGTGACTGAACACTATGAATGATCTCTTGCTTTCGGAATCGGAGTTAATCCATCAATCGTTACGTAATCGTTAGTGGGACTCGCTGCATTATGCAAAGATGCATTTTGTGCCCGACGATATGTGTTATCTCCTTCCAACAACTAGCAGATTGGGTGGATTACTCTACTTGTCTCCTTTTTAAAAACATCCTTGACAATTCACTTCATTTCGCTGCAATATTCTGCAAATTTCGGTGAATAAATTAGTAAAAAGAAAATACTTGATAATTATGGAAAAATTGCAGTGTTTAATGCCTTTTTTTATTACTTGTGGCATCTGTTACACATATAACTATGCCATGGGCTGTATTAATACCTATTTGCAAAGTGCTCACAAAAGGCTTTTGAACAGCACCGCTTGCTCTGGCTGTGGGGCGCAGGCGGGTTATCCCCAGCGACCCACTGCTTCTCGGTCGCGCGGAGGGGGCCAAGGCGAGCACAGCGCTATCGGGCGCGTTGGCCGGCTTTCTCTTGGACCTTGCGGGACCCCAAGGACCCAGCCACATAGCCTCGCCACCACCCACTCCGCTTCACCTTGCCCCGCCCCGCCCTCATCATATCGTCCTGCCTGCCCTGTCCTATCCCGTCCCATTCCGACCCACTCCACAACATCCCAGCATAACCACCCTGCGTCGCCTAGCCCATTTCCGCTTCGCCCCTCGCCGCCCAGCCTTCTCCTGCCCCGTTCCACCGCATCCTATTTCGCCCTGTTTCGTTCCGACCCGTCCCTTTCTGTCCCGTTCCGTTTCGTCTCATTTGCCCCGTTCCTACTCCTCCCATACTGTTCCGCAGTTGGAGGTATAATATGCCATTGTGGACATTATTCCAAAATAAGCAAAACTTAATTTTGGATAGACTGAATACTTCGCAATTCTTAATACTTTTTAAGCGTCAACGTAACAAATTAAAATAATTGAATACTACGCGTTCAGTTATATTTCTGTTATCTAAGCAACATGTAGAAAATCGTTATCAAGTTCAGTTGAATTTTGAACGCAATTCCCTCTGCCGGTCAATTGCTACAACAAGGGACAACTAAAAATATAATTGAGAAAGGAATTGAAATAGCATCGAAAGTCAATACAACTTAAACTTCAGTATAGATGTACCAATCTAATTTAAGTAGATGCCAGGCGAGGCTGTTAGGCAGTTTTCGCGCTCGGGGGACTTCCGATGCACAGGCGAGCGCTACATGTGAGGACAGGGGCGCGTGAACGTTCTTGCCAAAGTGCCCACAACGGCTGATTGGCCTGCATTTTGCATTCGCTCCTCTTCCTACCGTCGTTCTCGGCCCACCCCCCCTCTGCCCCGTCCACTTTCTCACATCGTGTTCCGACTTCTGTCCCGTTCCATTCCCTGCCATTCCCTCCCCCTTCTCCACCCTACCCCGCCCCACCGCGTGCCTCTCCTCTCCAACTGTTCCCCCCGCCTCAACCCTTCGCCGCTCCCAGCCGCATCTCCCTGTTCTGGCTTATTCCCTGCCACCCCACCACGCCCTCCCGCCACGCCCCGCCATGTCCCCTAAAACATCCCCTGTCCCGCCCACCTGCCACCTTCCACCTTCCCTATCACGCCCCCTTTCATACGCCTTCCACGCACATTACCACGCCCCTTACCACGCCCCCTACCACGCTCCCTAACACGTCCCTTACCACGCCCCCTACCACGCTCCCCTACCACGCCCCCTACCACGCCCCCCTACCACGCCCCCCTAGCACGTCCCCCTACCACGCCCCCTACTACGCCCCCCTACCACGCCCCATCCATGCACTCTAGGACGCCCATTGCCAAGCCCCTTGTGACGCCCCCTATCCGCCAACTCTTCGTCTTCTGGCCAGCCCTGGTCCTTCCCTCACAGTTACACACTCACCGTCACTGCACACCGCTTTTTCCCGTGTCTTCCTCTCCCGCCACTCTTCCTCCTCCCCCTCCACCCCTTCTCCACCAGCTCTATTCGTTCCGCCTCCAGTTGTCCGGCTCCGCAGGCTCATTGCGGCGCGTGTGCCCACGGCACTCCGGGGAAACACTTAAAATTTTTTATCATGCCCGACAGCGAAAAATCGAAAAAAACTCCCTCCCCGCAGACAAATAACCGAACACATTCGGCGCCGATAAAGGATTAAAATGGTTATGGCAAAACGGTGCTGCTGTAAACGAGTCCGGGTGCGGTGAATGTGGTAGATGTGGGCGGCGGCGGGCGCGGGAGGGGCGAGGACGCGAGGGCGCAGAACAAGCGCCTGTGAGGGTGGAGCGCGCGCTGCCCGGCCGGCGACAAGGCCTGTGCCTAGCTACGCCGACCGAACCCTCAGGGCGCGCGAAGGCGGGCGAGCTGTGGGCTCAGGAGGGGGAAGGGAGGGGGAAGGGAGGGGGATGCACATCTTATTACGTTTGGGTGAACGAAGTTGGGTGAAAGGAAGCGCCTTCTCATTTTCCCTTTGCACTACAAGATCTGACACCGGCCCTAACTTCACTTTTGAAACATTGTAGAGATACAAGTACATATAGATACCTGTACTTCACGAAGATGAATATTCATTTCAATTATTTGTCTCGTGAAATAGGGTACATTATATAATGTTTATTCAAAAATATATATTTTCATTCGAGCAAGCATTTCCTGAGTTGTATGAAGAAAGAATTATAGAGGAAATGAAGTATTGTTAATTTTAATTGCATAGCGCATATTTCAGCGCATATTTCAGAATATTTAGGTACTAAATGCATATTTTTAAAAGTAATTTCAATTCTTTAGGGCATAAATATCCTCTCCCTGGTGATGGTTAAGTAATACGATAATATTAAATCTTGTATGTTACTAATACTTCTATAATTTCTTGAAAAACCTCTCTACACCAAACGAAGCGCAGGAGCCTCCACATCAATACATAGCGTCTTCAATTTTTAAAAAGTTGGAAAGTTTGAATGAAAATGTAACTTCTGTCTTTATTTCAGTATACATCTTTACAAAAGGTTTCTTTGCTAGGGCTGGTTTTTAAACTTGAGAACTTGCGAATCGAACTTCTTAACCAATAAACTGGTTCTCGTACAATTAAGTTGCTACAATGCTCAATTTTGCAGTGGTTCTAACATGTAATCTGCAAGCGTCCGACGATTTCAATAATAGTGTAATAATAGTTGTAGGACAAGTTTGAAAAAAAAGTCAGTTTTATAATTTTCGACAGTTCAGAGGTTTGAGTCAAAAGCGGATCAGTTCTTCATTCACAGGACCAGTTTCCTCTATGCAAGCAAAAAAATTAAGGAAGAATTTTCAGAAATTGCCACGATTTGACTCAAAAATACGTCAAAAGGCTTCTCATATTTAAAAAAAATATGCATTAAAGTATTTAAAGGTATAATTTTTAAAATTCTTTTTGTTGTATATTCATAAAAATATAGCTTCACGATGTTGGAGAGAGTAAAAAAAGTTTGATCTTTTACACACTTGAAAATTGCAAGATTTAATGAAAATTGAATGTTCATCGAAACTATTTTTCCACTTTCGGACAAAGAATTCAAAGAAAAAAATTGCAGACTTTTTGAGAAAATCTTGAAAATGTTCTAGGTACGTTTTGTACAGTATCACCCAAAAATTAAAAGGTGGTTTCAATATCACAGGGCCTTAAGTTCGCCGAGATCGTCCTGGGGAATATCAATTTTTGCGAAAAGATTTAGGCGCTAATGTTGTTGATTTGCATTATATGTTTTCGGTTCAATCTGAAGGTCTCTTCTGAATCCCGGCACGCCCGATCAACTTTGCTCGGACTATCAGCGACGGCCAACTCGCTCCAAGAGAGCTTAGATTTTAGTGCTGGCAAGAAATTATAGCGCCGACCTGGATGGCCGAGGTGGCTAAGAGCGAGTACCGCCTCAGCGCTTCGGTCGGAAGGGTCGCGGGTTCGAGTCCCGCCTTGGGCATGGCTGTTTGTCCCTTGACTTTGTGTGTGTGTTGTCGCGGAGGGCCTCGCGTTCTGCTGACCCCAGATCAGCGGAGCCCGCAAGTGTTTGTCTAGTGTATGGTCGAATATGCGTCCCTTCGGGACGTAAAGGGCAACCGGCTGTCGGCTGGATAAAAGCCCTAGGAAA
>BLKR01003569.1:112861-140085 GCA_011170035.1 Teleogryllus occipitalis | reverse complement strand
AATAATAATAATAATAATAATAGAGAAATACTCTGGAAATTCAAAATCCAGTCACACCGTAAGTCACCGGGAAGGTATAGATAGAGAGTGCACGTAATCATTCCAGCAGATTTCTAAGTGAATCAAAAGGATAACGAAAAACTTTCAAAATGTCGTGATCTACAGGTTGAGATGAAAACAGAAAGGCATAGTTGCCTCAGAAGTATTTGGAACTTATGGGGTCGTCCAGAAATTGCGTAACCTAAAGGAAGGGGAGGGGGTTTGAGGCAGCGTGACGCTGCGTTTCATAGGGGAAGGAGGGGTTACAGTACAAACTAAAAATCGTCAAAAATATGACACAATATCCACAATTTAATGCTCATATTAAGGATCTAGGACAAAATGATTACTTCTTTTATATTCCAAAATTCAGGCTTATAAAATGTAAAACATGTAACAGGTAACTAAATTAAGCGAATATACATGAAAACGTAAAAACGTCATAAAAAATCGACACAAAACCCAAAATGAAAGGCCAATTTGAGTCTCCAGAAAGAAATTAATCACCTGGTTTATATTGTAGAAAACACGGAAAAATAACAATTTGAGCAGCGGGCCGCTAGAATTCTCCTTCAGGTAATGACTGCGTTCGACCTAGCCATCTAGTAAAAATAATACGACACAGCCTGGACTCGAACCCCAGGACCTCCCAGTGAGAGTCACTGCAGAGACCACGGCAAGGCAGGTTCTAAGCTAGACTCAGCCAGTCCAATTGATTCACCTTGTCGAATGCAATCACATCTGCAGATGCTTAATCCCCAAAATGTTTTTTCTTAATTCATTACAACTTATCATTCAGTATCTTGGCAATCTGAAGCACTAATTCGTAATTATTCATCAGTAAATCGTGGAAAGAGAGAATAGTAATTCAACGGACGCAGGTTACTCGATTTCTAAATTAAAATCTATAATAAGTAATAAATTTCTATAATAAGAATTTGGGACGAGCTGGTTTTTATTCGCATCTGTGCTAACAACCGTAGTTCCTCATTTTGATACTAACAAAATTGAAGCGAACCAGTAATCACCCGCAGAGGAGCCCAGGAAGAAGCTCGGAATGTAAGTACAGTCATGAATGTAAAAATCACATCAGTCTTGAATCTGGATGTTGCGCGGTAGAAAAGCACGTTTCTCCGATAATAACAATCACCAGTAAGACGTTGTTATGAAAGAATGTGTAAATGTGAGAGATGAATGTGGAAAACGTGCTGGCCGAACATTTGTGTTTCTGACAGGACTAAAACAGTTCTAAGAAAGAAAATATATGGGTAGAAGTTCGTGTCAAAATACTCTTGCGTTTTTTGACAGCCGTTCCAACTATTTTTCAAACTTTTTAGTACATAATTACTACTTTAAGAATCCTTACAAAAAACTACTGGAGCTTGTGCAGTAAGGAGCACTTTTCTGATACTTGCGAGCAGTTGAATTTTGCTTCCCTGAAATATTTCAGAGCTTCGTTAAAACAAGCGCAATGCGAGTTAACCCTATAAAGAAATAAAATAAAATGCAACGTCAGGCTCTCAATCATAACGCACGTCACATGCAGTTGCGCTGTTTCAAACACACAACTTAATCGATTCGCATATGTGTAGTCAATAAATGCGTCCAGACTTCAGAGTATACGTACGTTATACTTGTGAACGACATTTTACGGATACACAAGAATATATTATCTTATTTCTGTGTCTCTAGACTCTTGAATTTGTTTTGATATGTTGATTTTTCCAGGAACAGGTTGATTTTTCCAGTCGGTCATTAGTCCAGTTACTGTAGTGAATATTTTTGTAGTGGTAGGAGGCGGTGTTCTTGCTTCACATCGTTTTCAGAGTTTTCTCCTTCTGGGTATTTCGCCCCAGCGGGGCATCGTCCCAGCCAAGGCGAGCTTTAAGCTCCCAACGTGTCTCCCGATATGTGTGGGAGTGTAGTCTCTGTAAGAAAAAGTGTGTGTAAAGAGAGAAAATAGGACAAGGAATAGGAAGGAAAGATCGCGCGCGGTCCGTTTGGGTGTCATTTATCTGGTATTGAGAGGGGAAACCACGGAAAACTACCGATCAAAGCAGCCGGCCGCTGGAAGTATCCTTCAGACAGCGGCTGAATTCGACGTAGCTATGAAGCTATTGTCGAAAAACCGCCACCATCAGAATTCGAATCCTAGATCTCACTCTAATGTCAGAATCACCGCAGAAATGGTAGCTCCGAGCTAAACTCAGCCAAAAAGGGTTTTCATATGAAGTACGCCTACTCGCAGAACAGCCAAAGACTTATCTAGATCATAGGAATGAATCACATAGTGTCCGTCACATTCTGTTAGTCCATCGCCCGGCACTTGTAATGGGATTGGGAAGGAAGCATCGCGCGCGATATGTGAGGTATTATTTAAGGTACTTCTCCAGCACCGGCATGGAACTGATGAGAGGAAAACGCAAAAGCGACCAACCAGAGAAGCCAGCTTCTAGTTTTCTCAAAGAGATCTTCCAACCCGTTTATTTACACGTGGTGTCGAATCCGTCATTGTCAGGGCTGGATCCTAGGACTCCTCGATGAGCAAAGCTTGAGCTGTGGACGCACAATTATATACTACACAGACGCTTAAACAGTTACAACGAGCGATACAAAAATATGTGAACCAAGGGATATAGAACTACGAAAAAAGGCTTTTTAAACTCGAAAATACCCATTACAGAGTTAAACTCATTTTATCGATATCGAAAGCAACATGAGTAATTTTAAAAAGCACATTAAATGGAAACATTTATCTTGTAAAATTATTAGATTTTTAAAATATATTTTGTCGAGAATATTGTATCATTTTGTGTAAGAATTAAAGTATTAGATTTTATTACAAAATAAATAAAA
The DNA here is from genome assembly GCA_011170035.1 of Teleogryllus occipitalis. Taxonomy (NCBI): domain Eukaryota; kingdom Metazoa; phylum Arthropoda; class Insecta; order Orthoptera; family Gryllidae; genus Teleogryllus; species Teleogryllus occipitalis. Next base: position 137,190 of record BLKR01003569.1, on the reverse strand, counting down.
TATTAATTTCATAAATGTTCGTGAAATATAAGAACAATCCAAAGTAGAAAGAAGGATATAAAAATATCTGCGTGATATTCATGGAAATACTTTAAACACGAATATTTTCTCTTCTTTACGTATGAGATTATGGATCATCCTGTAGACGGAAACACAGAAAACCCACGACGATCATAAAAAGAGAAAAATCTGCGACTCGGGCCCGCCAAGAAGAGAAAGAACTAAGAAAATCAAGAGGGAGATTATGTAAGGAAAGGAGATTTGGAACTAAGAACGTTACAACAGACTTCTTCATATTGAAGACGACGGCGCGCCCGGAGACGGCGAGAATTTTTATTTTGAAAAATCTCCTCCGCCGCGCCGCGTTCCGTAACCCCAGAAAGCTCTTGATCATCCCCCGAGGAGGACTCTTCCGGTGGCGCTCTCAACGCCCCGGACCCGCCCCCTCCCCGCTCCCGGCCCCGCCCCCGCCGCCGCGCCGCTGGCGCCTTAGGTTCACCTCCCTCCGTGCGGCCGCTTTCAGAGGCAGCGCGCTAACAGCAGTGGAGGAGGAGATGGCACAGGCAACGACTGCCTCAGGAAGGGACTCCCAAGGAGAGGTTCGTTGGTAGGTGGGTGGTTGCTTTTTGATTGATTGATTTTTTCTGTTTCCGGGCGCGTCAACTCCTTCGGTCATTAGTCCCGTTAGTTTAGTGCATGTTCTTTTTTCTCGGAAGATGGCGGTGATCTTCCCCCACTGGACGGCGAGACCCGGCACCGACCTACCGTCGGCTAGTGGGGTTTCCCCCTGACCAGGACTCTCCCACCAGCGGGGCACCGCCCCAGCCGGGACAAGCTCTAAGCTCCCGACCGGTCTCCCGGAATATGTGGAAGTGTAGTGCATGTTAGTGTAAGTGTGTGTGTGTGTGTGTATGTAAGGTGAAAGGATAGGACAAGGAATGGGAAGGACAGATCGCGCGCGGTCCGTGTCCCGTTTGGTAGGGTACTGCTCCGGCATTCGCCTGGTGTTGATCGGAGTAACCACGGAAAACTACCGATCAGAGCAGCTGGCCGCTAGAATTCTCCTCCAGACAGCGACTGAATTCGACCTAGCTGAAAAGCTAGTGTCGAAAACCCTGCCGCCGTCAGGACTCGAACCTAGGACCTCCCGGTCAGAGGCACCGTTGGTTGGTTGGTCGTTGGTAGCCTTGAGTTGATGATACACGCTGCAACAATGTGGGTAGGACTACTTCTGAGATATTTTTTTATTTCACGTCCAAAACAGTTAAAAATCGCGTGTGACGTTTGGGGAGAAGTGTTAGAGGTAACAGGTGCTAGTAAGGTGTGATACTAAATTAAGGGAGATAAGAATGTAGTTCGGAATGGGAAGGCTGATGTCAGGAAAATAGCAAGGAATGCATAGACAAAATGTTTGTAAATAGCAATAGACAGGTGGAAGAGGAGACGGTTTACCTGGTGCGAGGGGCTGGGGAAATAAATAACGGGGCGTTAGTCAGATGTAGGAGACTAGTTGGTGAGGAGGAATGATGTCGGGGCGACAACACAACGAGGCTGTGGAGAGAAACAAAGAGGCAGAGGAGATGCCGAGGGGTAAGGCTGCAGGACAGCGAAGCGATTGGGCGATGGGCTAACGTTGCGCCAAGGTGATGGGGGTGGGGTCCAACGGGATGACGTCCAACGGAGTGATGGGGGCAATACGCACAAGATGGAAAGCATAGAATAGAGAGTATAGATTGGCGGGAACGTATTGACGGGAACTGGTTGGTGGACACGAGTTGGAGGGAACCTGAACAGGGAGCAGAGTTGGAGGACGAGTTGGAGGGAACATGGGAACAGGGTTGTGGGAACGATTTGGTGGGAACGGGTAGGTGGAATCGCGTTGGCGGGAACGGATTGGTGAGAAAACGTTGATGAAAACGCATAGATGCAAATGAATTGATGGGAACGAGGTGTTGAGAATGGAATGTAGGGAACGAGTTGGTAGGATCGGGATGGTGGACCCGAGGTGGTTGGGAGGGAACGTCGGCCAGTGCAACACAGTAGCACCCAGCTGAGCGTGGCGGGCGCAGGTGGTGGAGGAGTGAGCAGGCAGCGGTGGCTGGTGGGGACGGCGACGGCAGCAGCGCAGCGCCGGCAACTGCCTGCGCCTTCCCTTCCGCGCGTATATCTCAGCGGCTCGCCCCTCCCCTCCCCGCCCCCGCCGCTTCGAGAAGCGAGCCCCCTTTCGATTTTCGGCGCACATAAATCTGCGGACCGAGGCGCGCGCGCGGGCGCGGCCGCCTCCGCCGCCGCTGCCGCTTCCGCTTCGCCAACGCCGCTTCCACCCGGCCCCATCCCCGCCCCTACCCCGCCGCCCCTTCGCGTCTGCGGAACACGTTCCTACGCTGCGCCTGCTCCACCTCCGCGATGCCCGACTTCCCCACCGCTTTTAGTAGGGCCACTTTCTGAGTTTGGGGTCAACTACCCGCTTGAGACACCTGGGGACCGTAGTTAAAAATGTACCTCTGTCACGACCTACACCGGTAGACTCCTTTCACATTTACAAAGCATTTTGTTGGTTCAAATGTTTCTTCTGCTCTCTTTATTCACTGTTACAGTCAGTAGTGACTGTTACCTAATATATCTTTCACAACAATGTTCTCTTATTTTATTTATCTATTTATTACAACTTCAGTATCATCGGCTCGATTTTCATAATCACAATTGCTTCAAATATCACGTTATAAAAAGTAGAAAGAAAACAGACTTTATTACCATAATTTTTTTAATATAATAGAACCAGTTTTTTATTCATACGATTTTGTTCACATTGATTTCTTAATGACATAAAAGGTAAAAATCACTACAACAAATTGCCTAAGCTTCGAGTAAGAACCTTAAAATCTGAAGGGAGGGGGGGTTTACAAATTCTCGAACAACACAATCAATGTTCACTCTGAACACAGAGTTAAACGTGTGTCTGAAAATATAATTGAATTGTTTTCTCTTGGCCGATATCTGTGCATGTATGTTGTAGGGAACTATGATAAACAAATCCTGCGGTCTAACTTTAAAAAATTACTTAAAATACTTAAAAATACTTAAAATTTAATGTATCACATAATTACATTCAGTAAAACTTCCCTGTAAAAGAGCACGTGTGTGAGGAGATTGGTGGACAATGGCATTTATACATACTATCTTTTTATTTAAAGTAACAACTTCAAAATTTGGTTGAATATAAAACTCATAGTTCTATCTGAACAATAACACTTGGTGTTTTAAATATAAAGATACTATAATCATTCAACAAAGCAAAGCGCTTTTATCAAACCCAAAATTAAAATATAAGATCAAATATCAACCGGGGAAATATTTTCTCTACTACAACGAAGCAACATGTGTTTCATTCCTATTCCCAAGGCTCCATCATCACCACTTTTCCACCGTCCACTCGCCCTTAGCCTCATCTCATCCCCAGGGGTACCGTAGTATCCTCGGTTATTGGCTTCTAACCCTTTTCTCCTTACGAAGCCCTTGCAAAAATTAATTTTCCTTAGTGTGTTTTAGTTCATTACGATAAACTGAAACAAAAACGTAAAACATTTACCGACAAACTTTAATAAAACTAAACTGATAGTTTAACCTACAACAATAGGGATACAAAATGAGTTCAATCGAATAACATTCACTGCAAAAATCTGGAAACAAAACTAAATTATCTTCAACACCAATGAATACCAATTTCTTCTCAGTTTCAATTTTTAAATTTCATTTTAAATATGTGAAATACATCATATTTTTTCACGTTTCAGGTTCAAAATTCAATCATTTAGCTATTATTGTGTCGAACCCCTACACAAAGCTCGCAAGCGCCAGGGGACTCACGAACCACCGCGTACCGGGAGCGGTAGCTCAGAGCATAAACTGATATCACTGCAGCGCCTCTGACCGGGAGGTCCGAGGTTCGAGTCCTGCCTGACAGCGGCAGGACATCGACACTAGCTTTTCAGCTAGGTCGAATTCTAGCGGCTGGCTGCTCTGATCGGTAGTTTCCCGTGGTTCCTCCGACCAACACCAGGCGAATGCCAGAGCAGTACCCTAACAAACGGACCGCGCGCGATCTTTCTTTCCTCTTCCTTGTCCTATCCTCTCCCCTTACACACACACACACGCACGCACACACACACACACACACACACTAACATGCACTATACTACCACATAGTCCCGGCTGGGGCGCGCCCCAGGGCGGTGCCCCGCTGGTGGGAGAGTCCAGGTTAGGGGGAAACCCCACTAGCCGGCGGTAGGTCGGCGCCGGATCTCGCCATCCAGCGGGGGAAGATCACCGCCATCTCCCGAGAAACAACATGAACTACACTAACGGGACTAATGACCAAAGCTGTTGACGCGTCCGGAAACACGAAAAAATCAATCAAACGAACCACCGTTTCAGAACCGCAGCCCTCGCCCATCTCAGCTTCATCGCCACAATATTCTCCACGTCCCGTCGTCACCGCCCCATCCGCCGTATTTGAGATCTTCCATCATCGGAGTCGCTCCCTCGCAACTGTGGGAGGGGGAGGGGGAGGGGAGGGGAGGGGAGGGGAGGGAGGACCTGCGTCCGCGTGGATCGACGCCGCCGCGCGACGCCGCCAGAAGCGTCGCGACGCCCCAGACAACCATTTCCGCTTAAATCTCGAGGTTGATATTTTACCACGGAGTTTCACTGCGGCATGTAAACGGGGGGGAGAGTAAAAAATATGAATGTAAATAAAACCGCGGGGCGCGTCGGCAGGGCGGGGCGCGTGGCGAGTGGCGGGACGCACCGCACAGAAGGCCACAACGCGCGAAAAAAGCGCACGATCGAAACGCTTGATATAATAATTACGGAAACGCTTGATATAAACATATAGGAAAAATAAATAATTAAACAAAAAAATTGCAGTAATAATAAAAAATGTTCTTTTGTGTAAAATATGTAAATATATGTTCTTTCGGGTAAAATATGTACTAAAAAGTCGACGTTTTTTGGCACTAACCAATGTGAAATGTGAATATATCGTGGATTGGACTTGATAGAGTTACGTCAGGAAAATATGCTATTACATAATTATCCAGGCCCTAGTCATAATTCTTTGATCCCGGTGAATAAGCTGGTAAGTCATAGACAACTTTATAGGACAGCAAAAAACATTTAAATGAATTAAATCATGGATTAATGGTATTCAAACGAAGGTGATATTCAAACAAAACTATTTTTGTGTAGTTTTTTTAATATCATTAATCCCTTATTTACAACATTAGTTTAAAATTGTTTTTTGCTCCCTTGTAAAATTATTTCTTTTTACTTATCAGGTTATTCACCGGTGCCAAAGAATTATGACTAGAGTCTGGAGAATTATGTAATAGCATATTTTCCTAACGTAACTCCATCAAGTCGAATCAACGATATATTCACGTTTCATTTTGGTTAGTGCCAAGAAACGTCGACTTTTTAGAACATATTTTTACATATTTTACCCGAAGTAACATAATTTACATATTTTACACAAAAGAACATATTTTTGCATATTACTGCATTTTCTATTTAATTATTCATTTTTCCTATATGTTTTTGATAAGGAATATCCCAGATAAACAATTCAGCATTGTCAAACATCTTTCTGTAGCCTCCTCTCTGAAATATTGCTATTGCATCGCATTGAAATAAGTCAGTACGTATCGACAGCATTGCAAGTAAAAGGGCAAGGCAACGACGCAATCCATAGCTTCTGGTAGGTTATTTTTCAGCGCGAGTAACGCATAGAACAGAAAGGAAGTTTGGGTTGTGAAAATGATACATTTTGAAGGTGATATCGTGCATCCAACACGCACCTTTCAGGGGTCTCCCTTATAACCTTGATACTCTGTACCAGAAACTACACGCACCAGCTCAAGAGGCACCGTTCTTGTTGTTACAGAGATCGCTGTACATAATACGATTATGAGGAGAATAGTGTTTGATTTTGTTTTTTTTTTTGCTAATGAAACAATTATATACACTAAGATAAAGGTATTTTAATAAAATAGAACTGATACAACGATAATTAATGTTACATATTTCTTACTTTTTAGTACATATTTCTGTATATTATAATACGTATATATGTACGTATTTTCCTCTTTTAGTTCATAATTATCCCATCCCTAATTATGACACTAATGGCTTTAATTATTTTATTAATTATTTATTTTGACAAGGGTTGTGGAAGACGCACTGGTAACTATTTTTTTCTAAAAGAAATGTTTCTGAATGGCACAATTCCATTTGTAACTGGAAAGGGATGCTGCAGTAGGATGTGTTCACATCTAGAGATGACGCTCTATCTTTATTAGCACAGAGAGCAACGTGAAATTAGTTGTCCGACAGCTAGCGCCGTGCGAGATGAATGTAACATATATCGAGCACCGCTCATACTTCAACACTGACGTTCTCCATTGGAGAAATGTCCGAGAAGGTCACAGAGAATTGGTGGGAGCTCTTGGGAATAATGTACTCCTAACCGGACAGACGTGCGATGTTCAGGAGAGTTTCTGCGAGGTCACGAAGCAACCAGTCATCAGCAACACACGTGGCGACCTGTGAGTGTGTGGACCGATGTGGCACGTGCGGTAATTGAGCATCTGCCGAATGGGGTCGTTAGAATGAGTACGTAATGCTTTTGGAATGCTGTGAACTCGTATGTGCTAAAATACTTTGGAACACGGAACCAGATCTTTCATTTAAAATACTTCAATAAATATGTGAACGACAATTTTGTGTGTCGTTAAATGTCTTTGCTTTTAGTTTATACCTTGTCCTTTCATGAGGGTATTTCACATTTTCAACCCGTACTCGCATTCTCAAAAAACAAAAGTTGCCGTGACTAATGCCCCGACTCTCCTACATTAATTAATATTTTTGGCAACACCTATATTAATTTGTGCTAGAGCACAAATGTGTGCGAACAATCGAAAGCATTTCCGTTCAATAAATGCAAATCAAAATACGTTCACTTACATGCTCTTTACTACCACATATGTCAGGAGACCAGTGCTGCAAACTACTTGAGATGACGCGACCTTAGAGATTGTCTCGGCTGGGGCAGTCCTCGCTGGGGGAGATAACTGGAGGGGAAATCTGTGCAAGCTCACGTGTTAGTCAGTGTCGGATCAAAGTTCTAGTGGAGGAAAAACACCCCTACCTCCAGGGATATAACATACACTATACTTTTGCGACAAAAGATCACAGAAATTTACGCGCACGGAGACACTAAATACTGATTTAAAATTGCAGGGGGACGGATTATAAGTCGTTTCGTGGATATCAATTGCAATTTCAAATCTTTGTGATTATATTGAAATATTTAGCGATGATGAATCTTTTACAAAGATTCAAGAATTGAGTTAAAAATAGAGACGCAATTATTTTCAATTGTCTACCCTTTTCAATCGTGTCGTAAACGATATGAGAAATTCAAGTTATACAGTTTCGGTGTAAAATATTTCTGCTGGTGCGAATACTAAGAACGCAAATTAGTTACAATTTTGTCAGAATATTTTATGAAAAAATATACAAAATATGTCGTATTTGCATTTGCCCATATTTTAACTTACACAGAAAACATAAACATGAATAAAAATTGTCTCCTTGATACCTCTATTGACAAATGTCATTTAGCGGAGTTCCAATTTTACACCAGATTTTAAACCAACAACCTAAGGTTAGTTATAAAGATTCATGTAACATAAAATCAAGTGTAACAACATAAGAAGTTAGGAGCCGGTAACTGACAATTTGTATATCAAAAGAACCCGTAATTGAAGTCCCTCCGATGGACGATTTTAGACACCAGTTAATTACATGGCTCGGACATCTTCACTATCTGGGTGATAACAGAACGGCTGCGCTGATCATATCCATGATTACTTCAGATCAATTTCAGGTGCTAGAGGGTCTTAGTGAAATCCAGATCAATTTCTGGCGCTAGATCACTCTCATTCTTATGGCTGTGCGAGTGATTGATCCCCAAGATCCAGAGAAGACTACAGATTTCCTGCAAGTGCACGGATGTCAGGTCACGAATCGAACTGTGCTGCAGAGGTGTACTAGGAACAAGAAAAAAATAAGAACAAAACAATGCAAAACGTTGGTTCTACTCTTACGTTATTTTCTAAAAACTTGACTCCACGATATAAAAGATTCTTTTTACGAACTAATTACACATATTTTCATCACTCATGCATGGAAATACTTTTTGTTGTTTGGGAAGCTGCACTTTCCGGTTCGCTTACTGTAAAATAGCGATTTGCGGAACGCGTCCCATAACATAGTCATAGCTGTCTGTATATATAAAACATTGGAGTGAAGGAATAAATATGGCTGACGTCTAATATACTGTGAATTATTCAAAGAATGTAAACTTGTAAGTTTCCATAATTTTATTCTAAATATATTTACTTAACTCGTACGAAAGTGATTTTGAAATAATACCCTATTCATTTCAAAACTCGCAACAATAGGAACCTTGTCAGCAAAATTAATTCCTACCCTAAATACATACTTTCTTTACCAGTTACGAACATAAATAGCTGTTACGTGACGTATGTTACGGACAGAGAGGAAGCTTAAGGTAGTCGGTTACTGGAGAAAAAAATTATAGAATTTTGGGTCTATTTTGTTTTTTCTTGTACATTCAATTTCTTTATATTTTTAGAGATCAAATAATTAAAAAATCTCTATTTGTTTATAAATAATTGGCAAAAAGGTATGATTTTATCCCAAATCATAATGATAATAACTCTACTACAAATTTATATATTTTGATATTTTTTTAAACTAATCAATTGAATATTCTGAATGAACTAGAATAGTAAAGGTAATGTGAAAACTAGAGTCAGGATTTGATTATTTGAGAAAAAATAATTGTTTAAAAAAATATTCCGAACATTTCAATTTATGTAACTGGAAATTTTAGTGAGACATTAACTATTCTAGTTCATTCAGTAGAGCAAGTCATGGATTACATGTGGCCAAAATAATAATATTTTAATCTTCAATATCTTATGATTTATGATGTTTGACATGCATGAAAATTCTCAATTCGGGAAAATACATCAGAAGTTCACTCACTAAGGGCTTCACAGTTGACACTCGCTTCAAAAACAAATTCTCAAAAACTAAGAAACGTAGTAAGGAACGGTTTGAAGCATTTAAAAGAGAATAAAACAGAGCTAACGACCCAATAAAAATTGAAATAAAACGAAATTTCACGATTTTTAATCAGTCTCAGGTACACTGCTACCTTAAGAAATGTCCTGCGTCCTCCTGATGTCCTACGTCAGGCCCACTGTGCGGCGGCGCGCGATTGAGATGTGGTTGCCCCCCCCCGCCCCCCTCGCGACGCTCGTCTTGCCGCGGGGACACCCTCGCGTTGAAGGGCAATGAAAGCGGGCTCCGTACCCTCTTCGCGAGATTGACGGCGATTGCGGCTTCATTTCAAGCCTACGAGTTTCTACGACATTTTCTTTCTTTTGTGGCGTAGCGCTGAAGGCGAGACACTGCTACACAATGCGAGTTCCAGTAACAAGATTTCGAGCATGCAAGAGTTTGTAACACAGGCGTTTAAACGCAATTGAACTTGCTACTCACACTGTAAAAGTATTTATAACAGAAATATACTGCTAGTTGATAAATTTGGAAACAATAGTTTTGATTTCTACTCAGCGTAATTTTGAAAACACAATAGACAGGTGAAATCTATCAAAATCGAATTTGAGTCTGCAATGGAAAACATTAAAAAAAGAGTATGTTCTTCCTGCACGATCCCGATGTTCTTTCGTTATTATAGAACTATTTTATTCTATTTGCATTATTACTAACACCAATTCAACGAAGTTAGAGATGACATCAATTTTTAACAATATTTTGGTTCACTGCTCGAAAATTGAGTTATGCGATAAACTTTGTTTCTTTATGTTCGTTCGTGAAATTACTATTTTTTTTACAAGATCAAAATTCAATTTGCTTTTGCCAAGACAGGTAGAGCGACCCAAACAACATAAAAATCGAAATCGTGCAAGATATAAAAGTTTTTCTCACGAAATTTAAACATTTTTTTCTACGATCATATAAAACTGAATTATTATAAATCACAAATTCATTTCTCGCCTTCATGTTTACATCAAAACAGTGTTTACATTCATCGTCGAAGGAAGTGATGGCGAATAGTGGAGGTGCAGAGACAGCACAGGCAATGAATGATGATGTGAGATCACGGTAAGCAGTGAGAGCGTGTAAGTAAGGACAGGCTGTGAAGCCATGGAGTGAGGACTGACATTGAGGGCCGGCAATGAGATTGTGTCAAAAGTAGTTTTTGCACTGTGGCTCTTGTTTTCAGATGTCCTAACAAGACAAAGACTTCAAACAGGCTTAGCGGTGTCAACTGTCACTCATTTGTATGCAACTCAGGAAATAAAGTCCAAGATCACAGAACTAAAGATTAAAAATAGTTGTTCAAATATTTTATATATAATATATATCATTAAATTATTCCATTCTTATCAGGGGCCCTCAGTGACTTGTTGATTAGCTCGCTCGCTTTCCACGGTGCAACTCCAGGTTCGATTTCCAGCCGGGCCAAAATAATAACTGTGCACTTTCCTTACACGTGTCGAAATATTTATTGCTATGAGACGATGTGAAAGACCACCCTGAGGTTATGGAGACCAGAATAAACTGCGAATTGTACGTGTAAGAAACGGTCTTTGTCCTAACCACACGAACCCCGTACCCCATGGTTGAGAGGCTGGGTCACCGCTGGTCGGCCAAGGAGCGTAGCGGGCTGTTGAGTCATAGGACAACACAAGACAAGACAGCCTCATCAGACATTAGCCTTGCCATGGAATCTCAGCCTTGACGGTCATGGGCTCGGGAGACCTGTGGTAAGAAAGTCACAATCCTTTATCGCTGTACGGGAAGCGAGCTCGCTAGCCATAAGGCATTGAGGGGTGTATCTCATTATCTCGCTTCCTTCTTCGCTCTCTCTCATACACACAGCAGATACACGGGCAGATACCGCAGATTCTTGGGAGCATTTTTTGAGCGTAGAACACGCAGCTTGTTTGATTGATTGATTTTTTCGTGTTTCCGGGCGCGTCAACTGTTTTGGTCATTAGTCCCGTTAGTGTAGTGCATGTTTTTCTCGGAAGATGTCGGTGATCTTCCCCCGCTGGAGGGATCCGGCACCGACCTACCGTCGGCTAGTGGGGGATTCCCCCTAACCAGGACTCTCCAACCAGCGGGGCACCGCCCCAGCCGGGACAGGCTCTAACCTCCCGACCGGTCTCCCGGAATGTGCGGGTGTGTAGTGCACGTTAGTGTAAGAGTGTGTGTGTAAGGGGAGAGGATAGGACAAGGAAGAGGAAGGAAAGATCGCGCACGGTCCGTGGCCCTTTTGGTAGGGTACTGCTTGCCTGGTGTTGATCGGAGAAACCACGGAAAACTACCGATCAGAGCAGCCGGCCGCTAGAATTCTCCTCTAGACAGCGACTGAATTCGACCTAGCTGAAAAGCTAGTGTCGAAAATCCTGCTGCCGTCAGGACTCGAACCTAGAACCTCCCGGTCAACGCAGCTTGTTTGTCCCTTTAGCGTGATCTCTGTGCTCTAGGGGCCGGTACGTGCCTGCTGGACTGACTGTTCCGCGTGTGTACGCTTTTAGATATTTGAACTTTTTGAATTAAACAGGACGTATTATACCCTACTGTATTTGTTGGAGATTTTTTGAAAACATATAGCCCCCCCCCTCATATTCGGAACATATTGTTCAAACACATCAATTTCACTAATTCAGACCTGTTATGATTACGGTTATTCATACCTCTTAATATTATCACTACTAATTCTGTGAGCGGCACAATATCCGTTGAAACAATTTCACTCAATAATGATTCGCACTGGAGTGCAGATACATACCAATTTTGCGTACGTTCAACATCAAATGCGTGTATAATTCTCTCTTCATTTCCTCTGCACTGGCTCCAGATTTTCACGTTGCGCAATTTATTATAACATATGTTATTACGTGAAGAAGTTCTATCCTCTCATAATACATCTCTGAATTCGCTTTTGGTTTTAAGCTACATCAATTTTCTGATGTGTCAAGATTTTGTATTAACACGCTGGAAAAAAAAGTTAACTGCATAACACTTTTGATACTGCTTAGAACCGATCTCGCTGCCTTAATAACTATCTTACACCCATCAATTCTTTCACTGTTATTCTGAAAGGTCTTCTGCACTTCAGACCACTAAGGTGCGTGTGTTCAAGGTTTAGTTTGTAGTACGGGGACCTAAGGAAGAGGAACATATTCCTTCGCTTCAAGATTTTAAATTCTAAACAGTCATCAACATAATTGTTAATAGCAAAGACTATATTTGTAGAATTATTTAATGTAAAAATAATATACGAGTTCTATTACATGAAGATTGGCACAATGGCAAAACCAACCAGCTTAGGTGGCTCAGAACATCCATTGATATCTGTGCAGTGTTTCTGGCTGGGACATCCAAAGTTTCGAGTCCCGACGATAGCGATTTTTCGACACTATCTGGATAGCTAGGCCGAATTCAATCGCTGCCTGAAGGAGAATGCGCGCCGGCTGCTCTGATCAGTGGTTTATCCGATGAAACCAGGCAAATTCCGGAACGGGCCACGGACTGCGAGCGATTTCTCCTTCGGTTTCCTTGCCCTATCTTCACCCCTTCCTCACACACATACACACACAAATAATATGCACTGTACTTCCACGTTGGGAGCTTAGGACTTGATCTGGGCTGTCCGGGTGACGCCGCGTCCGTTAGCAGTACAGCCCTGAAGAGGACCGCGATATGTCGGTCGAAACGTCGGCACCCCAGCCTTCGACGCGGCGTCACCCGGACAGCCCAGATCATGATTCTGGCCGCGGAAGCCTACGATATTAGCTTAGGACTTGTCCCGGCTGGGACGGTACCCCGCTGGTGGGAAATATCTGGTTTGGGAAAACTCCGCAAACTGCCATGTAATTCGGCTCCAGATCCCTCGTCCAGCGGGGGAAGATAACCGGCATCTCCCGTGATAAAAACATGCTTTACACTTACAGGACGAATGACCGAAGCAGGCGACGAGGTCGGAGAAACGAAATAATCAATCAATTCTAAACCCGAATCCTTGGGTTCCAAAGGCGTAGACCTATTGCACGTAAAAAGTCTCTGTTTGAAATGAAAATATAAAAGTTGGTACGAGTGTATCAACTCGTAAAAGATAGAACAATTGAGGTGAGTACTGGGTTGTATTTTGGCGAGTTTTTTGGAGGGGCTAGTTCGAAAGAAATGGACGCCTGAGGATTAAGTCGTGATATTGAAAGTGAAATACCCAGTTAGTAGCGTCTTCAAGAGTTTAGAAGATTGACGAAACCTTGGGGAAGATATTAGATATAATTAATCGGTGGTTCAAGAATACAGAACAAGATATCCGTGAAAGGGAAGCAGGCAACAATATTCGTTTGATTCGCTATCCAGAACTTACGAACAATATATTTTCGTTTTGTTGGAACTTTAAGTGAGATTATTTCAAGAGAACTGTCAGCAACGTTGGGAAATTGGAAAGCAGTCGCAGCTGAATTGCACTCGTCCCCACGATCGCGGGCGCCTAAGAGGGTACACACAGTTGCGGGACGGAAGTGAATTCGATTGATTGATTGATTTTTTCGTGTTTCCGGGCGCGTCAACTGCTTTGGTCCGTGAGTGTAGTGCATATTTTTTCTCGGGAGATGGCGGTGATCTTCCCCCACTGGATGGCGAGATCCGGCGCCAACCTACCGTCGGCTAGAGTTTCCCCCTAACCAGGACTCTCCCAGCAGCGAGGCACCGCCCCATCCGGGACAAGCTCTAAGCTCCTGACCGGTCTCCCGAAAAACATGGTAGTGTAGTGCATGTTAGTGTAAGTCTGTGGGTAAGGAGAGAAGATAGGGCAAGGAAGAGGAAGGAAATATCGCGCGCGGTCCGCGGCCCGTTTGGTAGGGTTCTGCTCCAGCATTCCCCTGGTGTTGATCAGAGAAATCACGGAAAACTACCGATCAGAGCAGCCGGCCGCTAGAATTCTCCTCCGGACAGCGACTGATTTCGACCTAGCTGAACAGCTAGTGTCGAAAATCCTGCCACCGTCAGGACTCGAACCTAGGACCTCCCGATTAGAGGCACTGCAGTGACATCAGCTGATGTACTGAGCTACCGCTCCCGGTAAGTGAATTCGATACGTCAGAGTCTGAACAACACAGTTCGTATTCTTCTCCGAGGGGCCTCCAACACGCTGGTGGGGACGGCGTCCGCCGCACGGACGACGTGCGTGGGCGCGGGCGCGCGGCCGGGCAAACCGCCCGGCCGCGAGTTAATCCATTTATTTGAGGCCCGTCGCGGCATGAAAATCGCTGCGGCGGACGACCTAATGAAGGAGAAGAGAAAAATCGCCCTCGCGAACCGTCGCGCGCTCGCCCGCACCGCTCGTTTCGCTGCGCCCTGCGCACCCACGCACTGGCCGCCACGCCCACACGCCGCCCCCCACCCCACCCCCGCCCAGCGCATTCACGCGTCCGCTTGCAGCAACGCAAAATGTTTGGATCGCGAGGCTAGTTGATTGGTTGGTTGGTTAGTTGGTTGTTAGTGATTCCGGGAGCGTCAACAGCTTCGGTCATTAGTCCCGTGAGTGTAGTGCATGTTTTTCCCCAAGATGTGGCGGTGATCTTCACCCGCTGGATGGCAAGATCCGGCGCCGACCTACCGCCGAGTGGCGGGGCTTCCCCTTAACCAGGTCTCTCCCGCCAGCGGGGCACCGCCCCAGCCGGGACAAGCTCTAAGCTCCCGATCGGTCTCCCGGAATATGTGGTAATGTAGTACATGTTAGTGTAAGTGTGTTTGTGTAAGGGGAGAGGATAGGAAAAGGAAGAGGAAGGAATGATCGCGTGCGGTCGGTGGTCCGTTTGATAGGGTTCTGCACCGGCATTCGCCTAGTGTTGATCGGAGAAACCACGGATAACTACCGTTCAGAGAGGCTACTCGACCTCCTAGATACAGAAAACAACGCGTTGCTTTGCGCCGCTAATTCCATTTTATATTCAGTTGTCAGAAGTGTTTGAACTGTAGGATATACGTATTGTGTGTTGGGAGCCACCAAGTTATCCAAAATCAATATTAATATGCTTGAAAATTTTCATCACGCCTCCAATTAATATAGTTTATCCCTAATTACTGAATTCTGCATGGCGGAGCTATCCGGTGAGACATTAAATGACGATGGTTACGCTAATCCAGGATCTACGATGGAAAACTATAGCGCATGCAACCACGTTTAGTTAGTAGTATGGGATCCTATGGGTCGAGGAACATATTCCCCATTTTAATATTTTAATGTGTTCTAAATAATCAACATTTTTGTGAAAAGTACAAATTATATTTGAACAATTATGTAATGTACAACAAAAATCGGGTTCCAACATGACTGTAAAAATCATCTCAGTATCTGTAGCTGTGTGACGAAAAGAAGCTCAGTCAGTCAGTGTGTGCTAGTTACGCCGAAAGGAATACGTCATGTTCGAAACGTCTCTTTTACCCCCAAGTGTGGAAATTAAACTAGACCCAGGCATGCGGGACAAAATCGGCTAGCCGGCAAAGTCGGACGAACGGCCCAAAAATGATACATATATACATACATATAATGTATAAATAATACATGAGTTTACGAACCCGGCCCCTATTATATAGATTTGATTGATTGATTGTTTGTGCTTCCGGGCGCAACAACTGCTCAGGTCATTAGTCCCATAAGTGTAGTATATATTGCCCGTGAGCGGTGGCGGCCATCGTCTCCCGCTGGATGGCGCGATCTGATGCCATCGGTTAGCCGAGTTTCCCCTCAACCGTGTGTTTCCTACCAGCGGGGCACCGCCCCAGCCAGGACATGTTTTTATCTCCCGACCGGTCTCCCGGCATGTGTGATGTTGTGCATGTATAGTGCATGAAAGTATAAGTGTGTGTAAGTAAGAGGTGAGGATAGGGCAAGGAAGTGGAGGGAAAGATCTCGCGCGGTCCGAGGTCCGCATGTGAGGATACTGCTCCTGCATTCGCCTAGCGTTGATCGGAGAAACCACGGAAAACCACCTCTCGGAATAGAGAGGCGCAGGAATTCTCTGTCCGGCAGAGGCTGAATTCATCCTAGTCGTCTAGTTAGTGTCGAAAATTGTAACACCGTCGGGACTCGATCCTAGCACCTTTCGTTAAAAAGCACTGCAGTGACATCTGTTGATGCTCTGAGCTACACAATTGTGGGTTTTCAAGGCGGAAAATGTGAGTTATGACGCGTGACTGGCATGCAAAAGAAGCGTTGCCAAACGCCCGATCAAATGAAATCCTCTGACAACTTCCATACTAATGAAATCTCACACCCGCTCAGCTAAAGAACGACACAGGTAACATAAGGTATGATTGAGACCGGTGTTGCGTCGAGTCCTGGGGGATAAAATGGGAGTTGAAAGGAATAATGTTGAAAGAATATTAGGCCTCGTGCGTAAATTACCACATAATAACAGGAATCGTGGTGGAAATTAGGATGTCTGGATTTTCACTATTGTACGAAAAAGTAATGTTAACTCCAAACGAGTTGCACATGCCATAACAGAAAAGAATTACTATTCTCTTTGAAGAACTAACGCGCATTTGTGAGAGTTTAGGTTATACCGTCGTATTACTATATCTTTAAGTGAAGTCGTAGGCTTCCGCGGCCAGAGTCATGTAAATGATCTTGGCTGTCCAGGTGACGCCGCGTCGAAGGCTGTGTAGCCGACGTTTCGACCATCTTGTCGTGGTCTTCCTCCGGGCTGTTGTGCTGTTGCGCTGAAGGCACAACAGCCCTGAGGAAGACCACGACAAGATGGTCGAAACGTCGGCAACACAGCCTTCGACGCAGCGTCACCTGGACAGCCAAGATCATTTACTATATCCTTGGACTGATATTCGGAGTTGTATTCGGAAACTACGCGATCTGATAGTTCTCTTGTACTCGCTGTGTTGTGTTTTGCATTTTTGCTGCCGTTAACTGTGTCAACTATAATTACTAGTCACGAAAGAAAATAATGCTACGCACGTTATATCTTCGTACAGAAACCGTGCTACAAATTAAACCTGACTAATTTGAAATCTACTAACATAACGTCTACAAACTTTGTATGTACCAACGTACGATTGACGATCTTTTTACTTATTAACTAATGAGGCACTCGTTTATTGATATACTTTTCCAATAACATGTATTCCCGCTTTTATTATGTGAAAAATATTTTGTATATTACTGTCGGCTCTTTATGATATCATTTGCGAGATAGAGACTTGTGTGATTTTTCCCTTTCTAGTAGTCTCGCATTTATTTACTTTCTCTCACTCGCCAGTTATTATTATTCATGCACCCACCTCCATAAAATTTTATTCTTAAATAACTTACACTTTTGCTAGTAGTACCGCTCCTTCCAACTCACGTGCTTTTTCGGACCACAAGAGTACAGTTTTGATTATCAATAATCAATCATCAATCAAATATCAATCAATCATCAATCAATTAATAATCAATTATCAATAAACGGTATCATCTACCTTGACAAATTCATTTGACAGGCCGTTTTCATAGGGAATATCTCGTTTTTGCTAATTCGAAAGGATTTCATTTTCAACGCAGAATGTATTTACTAGACCGATTGTGCGTATTTGTAAATTCTACTTTTATCCCTTTCGTCGACCAAAACTTTGTCATGCGTAAGTATGTCTATTTTCTAGTATTTAGAGTTTATATTATTTTAATATTGTTGATTGTTTGAATGAATGTTTCTACGACAATAAAATACCTAATCTGCTAATGTACCCAGACGTAAATCGACATTTTTCCTTCAAAGTATAGCCATTTCTGTCCCTTGATCCGGCGATCTTCCACTGGCAGTAACGCACGGCCGCCCGCGCCAACGGAACTCGCATTTACTTACGCCAGTCGACGCAAAGGGGTCCGCTCCGCAGCTCAATCCCATTTCGACAATCAGCCGCCCGGAAGGCGGCTGCCCACAGTACATTACCGCTGCGCGGGTTGCATACAACTGCACCTGCAGGCGCCAAACGGGTCACCAGGAAAGGTTTCTCCGAGTCGACGACGGCGGCGGCGGCCGGAGGAAAAAGCCGGAAAGTCAGAAAAGCGGCGGGCGGCTCGGTGACGCGGAAGGGCACATTGGGAGACCGCCCGAAGGGGGAGAAAGTAGAACGTGACGGAACAGAGAGAAGGGGAGCGGAGCGCGGCTTCAAAGAGTCGGCGACGCTTGTGTCCTACGTCTCGGCGACCGCAGCGACCGGGCGATTAAGGTGCGGGGAGCGGGCGAGCGGGCGCAGGGGGCGGCGCTGGCTGCCAGGCGAGTGTTCCGCACGTGCTCGCCCCAACGATCGGTTCACAGACGCACGTGGAGCGCGCCGCGCGGCTGCCGGGCGAAAAGACGAGGCCGCCGCCGCCGCCACAGACGACTGACTCAACGGCGGAAAATTGGTCTTAGATCCGATTAAAATTGCTCTGCGGGAAAATAAAAATAAAATCCACTCGTAAAAATTTTTAGATTTTCTCAAACTCTCTTCGGACCGGGAGCGGTAGCTCAGTGCATCAACCGATGTCACTGCAGCGCCTCTGACCGGGAGGTACTAAGTTCGAGTCCTAACTGCGGCAGGATTTTCGACACTAGCTTTTCAGCTATGTAAAATTCAGTCACTGTCTGGAGGAGAATTCTAGCGACCGGCTGCTCTGATCGGTAGTTTTCCGTGGTTTCTCCGATTAACACCAGGCGAATGCCGGAGCAGTACCCCACCGAACGGGCCACGAACCGCGCGCGATCTATCCTTCCTCTTCCTTCTCCTATTCTCTTCCCTTACTCACATACTTATACCAACATTCACTACACTACCACATATTCTGGGAGACCGGTCGGGAGCTTAGAGCTTGTCCCGGCTGTGTCGGTGCCCCGTTGGTGGGAGAGTCCTGGTTGGGGTAAACCCCACTAGCCGACGGTAGGTCGGCGCCGGATCTCGCCATCCAGCGGGGGAAGATCACCGCCATTTCCTGAGAAAATCATGCACTGCACTAACGGGACTAATGACCAAAGCAATTGACGTGCCCGGAAACACGAAAAAATCAATTAATCAATCAAACTCTCTTCGGAAGGAGGAGATCCCTAGCGTACCTTTCCATCATCTGCGAACCGGGCGTCAAAACCCGTACTTTTTGTGTACAATTTGCGCTGAAGAAAAAACAAAGAACAAACAAACGCGCATTATTGGTGATCATATTGCGCTTCGTGTAACTTCCGCCGGTCAGCCCTTCCATCAATCTATCCGCACAGCCGCAGCTGGCCACACGTTTCTTTGTGGTACATGCTAGACGGCTATTTTCTATCACCCGGGCCACGCCGCCTCCAGTTGCTCCGAAAGCTCCCACTGGCGGCAGCAGCAGCGCTTTCTCAGGCGCCTCCTCCGCCTGCTCCGGCGGGCGGGCAGCAGCAGCTCGATACGTCGCAATAGCTTCGGCGTCCCCTCCTTCTTCTCTCGGGCCCCGCACGCGGCGCCCCATGCAAATCCAAACAACCCCCGCGCCTTCCCGGGGCTTTTTACTGCTCCGGCCAGGGCAAACAGCGCGCGGCGCGGCGCGGCGCCCGAGGAGCTCAGCGCAAGATGGCGGCGCCCACGCGCAGGGATCTTGGCAGGGGAGCACGAGACGGAGGAGAAAGCGGCAGAGGAAAGGGAGAAAATGGCGAAGGAGAAGGAGAAAATGGCTAAGGAGAAGGAGAAAATGGCGGAGAAGGAGAAAATGGCGAAGAAGAAGGAGAAAATGGCCAAGGAGAAGAATAAAATGGCTGAGAAGAAGAATAAGGTGGCTAAGGAAAAGGAGAAAGTTGTGGAGATGGAGAAAGTAGCGGAGGAGAAGGAGAAAGTGGTGGAGGAGAGGGAGGCAGTAGGCCAGAATGAGATAGAGCAGGATAATGATTTGGAAGAGAAGGAGGTGGGAGGAGAAGAATGATTTGGAAGAGGAGGTGGAAAGAGGAGAATGATTTGGAAGAGGAGGTGGAAAGAGGAGAATGATTTGGAAGAGAAGGAGGTGGGAAGAGGAGAATGATTTGGAAGAGGTGGTGGAAAGAGGAGAATGATTTGGAAGAGAAGGAGGTGGGAAGAGGAGAATGATTTGGAAGATGAGGTGGGAGGAGGAGAATGATTTGGAAGAGGAGGTGGGAAGAGGAGAATGATTTGGAAGAGGTGGGAGAAGGAGAATGATCTGGAAGAGAAGGGGGTGGGAGGAGGAGAATGATTTGAAAGAGAAGGAGGTGGGAGGATGCGGGGGCAAGGCGGAGCAGGTGAAGACAGAAAAGGAGGTGGGGGAGGATGTCGAGGGGAAGGAGGACGAGGCGTAGGAGATGAGAAGTGGCGGAGGAGGAAGAAATTGAAGAATTGGAAGAGTCAAAGGAGGGGAGGAAAGAGACTGAAAGGGAGAAGACAGAGAGAATCAAGAAACTAAGGACGAAGGGATGCAAGAGGAGAAGGAGACGGAAGAGTAGGAGGAGAAGTAGGAGTAGCAGTAGAAGGAGGTAAAAAGAAGATGCTGAAAGAAACAGAGGAGTAGAAGGAATTGAAGAAAGATTAATCAAGTGACGTGAGACTCACATCCATATTCTTGGAAGAAAGTGGCGGAAGGGAAAAAGAGGAAGAAGAGAAAGAGATGGTGGGACAGGAGGCAGATGAGAAGGCGGAGGCGAAGAAGGAGGATATATACGACTAAGAATGGGAGGATGTTGCGGAAGAAGAGGAGGAGGATGTAAAAGACGAAATAAAAAGAGGCGAAACTACGGGTAAAAATAGACGGAAAAGGAGCAAGAGATTCGGAGAAGAGAGATCGAGAGAAAGGAGGCGGAAGAAAAGAGGGAATAAGATGAGGAGATAGAACAAGAAGAGGAGTAATGATATGTGAAGAGGTGTCAAAGGCACGGGAAATCCAAGACCTAGAGAGCACTGGAATGAAAATAGAAAAGAGGAATGACTAGGGACATGAATACGAGAGTGAGATTCACGACGCTAAGAAAACACGTGGGTTCTGAGTAAATGGACGAACACGAAGAGCAAAGCAGGTAAGAAAGCACGGCCTTGAAGAAAAAAGAAACAGATGTGAACTGAAACGAAGTCGAAGCGAGGCGATGAGGGGCCCGATGAAGAAGGAAGGGAAGAAAAAGAACGCAGGCATTGGGAAGGGGGCCACTTTCCGTTGGAAGTGAAAAGGCAGCCGCCGCAAAGGGAGGCTAATGTAAACTCGCCCGCCGAGGCTACGGCGGATGTTCTCCATATGACGCGGGGTTTGCTCAAACCTTATTTGCTGTACGGCTACAACTGTATAGGGGCGCAGAAAGGGGCTAAAAGACTGGCATTGGGAGAATGGTATAACGTTGGCAGCCTGTATGAGTTAATTCTGTTTTCCTTCTGTCGTCGTGATTAAGCAGCTCAACTTTGAAAGTTCAAACATGACAATGTATTTTATTTTAACTTCACATCAAGTATGTTATTTCTTTGACACAGACGGGATCATTTTGCTATCCAGATAACGCAAATAACAGGCACCTCTTCTTGTTCCCATGTCAATTTTGTTTGGCTATAGAAATAACTGTAACAACTCTCTCTGCAGTGTGGTTAATTATGAAGGGTCGTCCCCAAAACATCCAGAATATTAAATTTGTTTTTGGAAAATAGAAAATAACGGTGTTAAAACAACGGGAGTAAATATGAATTTACTGGGTGGAAAGTTGCATCAGTTGAATATGCTTCTGTGTTACACATTTCCAACTTTTGGCTGCGAATGAGGGTTTCATATGTAAGATACTATGTAGTTCATCTATGAGCTCTTCAAATTGGAAACTAAATTCGATGGTATTTCTAGAGCATACAAAATAGCTCGTCCGTAAATACACAAAGGTTGAAAGTGAGATGGAAGTTCATGATTCATATACAATATTTTATTAGCTACATGCACGGTAAAAGGAATTTAAAAGTGGCAAACATTGTTTTAGAGCTAGTAGGAGAATGTGTATTTTACGGTGGCTCTAGACCTCGTATGAACCTCGTTTTCGCTATAGCTCTCATTTCCTTCTTACAACATCAGAATAACAAAAAACATACCACATGTGTTATAATTAATGGAGTACTTACATACATTGATGTATTACTACTTTGAAGGATACTTTGATTTCTTTTATGGCTGGGCAGTTGAAGTTTTAGAGCTGTGAGTCATTGGTTTATTTTCTTTTTTTTGTATTTGACTTCAAAGCCATTTGTTTCCGTCAACAAAAGCATATTTTTCTAATGTACACGTGGTGAATAATATGTTTATATTGATGAAATAAATAAAAGAAAAGAATTAGTATTTATTTTCCATGTTCTTACAAATCCTTAATGATGTTTCTACACAAAATTGTGAAATAAAACTAAAGTCGGAGGGCATGTCTCTAGTAATATATGGTCCAGTATCATGAGATCTTCAAAATCTTGAAGTATACTACAGCAGTAGGAGTATAGGAGTAGATACGGTAGATTTAGACTGGTGCTCAGGTAACACATTATGTATGAGTCAAGCAACCACCTCGTTTTCAGAGAAACACAGTATGCACTCCGGTAACATGTAAAGTTATCCTATGAACGGCGTTATGCACATACATTGATTGGGATAAAGTATGTAGTTCGTAGGGGGCAGCTGAAGT
Source organism: Teleogryllus occipitalis (assembly GCA_011170035.1). Lineage (NCBI taxonomy): Eukaryota > Metazoa > Arthropoda > Insecta > Orthoptera > Gryllidae > Teleogryllus > Teleogryllus occipitalis. The sequence goes on along the minus strand of BLKR01003569.1, from coordinate 114,352 downwards.
ATCGTAAATCGACAGGTCATTGTACAAACCCTACTGTTAGAGATTTTTGTCAGATATTTGTTAGTACGAACAATGTCTCCAAGAGAAATGCAGAATCTTGCTGCTCAAGTCGTTTAAATTTCGAAGGAGTCCCGGATAATGAATGAACAGTTTCTGAAACAAGGAACTTTAGATAGGGCGCGTTCCTTTCTTACAACTCTGTTCTACAAACCACTGAGCTAACCAATAGATGAACACATATAACGGAGAACTTATTGCCATTGTCCCGTCCTCATTAATTCAACCTTATCTCTTATGATCTACAAGTAGAAAAAAAGTCTGACAGTACCAGGTGTACACGAGTGTTAGGCCTAGTTCCGCATGTTGCTGTAGCACCACACACAGAAGAAGTTGAATTATAAGCTCTCGAAAACCTATTCCATATGTACGGAAACATCCGTCATCAACACATTCTTGGTCGAAGCGTCTTCTCTTCAGCCATCCAAAACCATGACTTCCCATCTAAAACGATTTCGCGTCCACAATCTTCTACCTCACGTTGACAAGTTATTTCACAAACACCCTGTACATACTTCATTTCACCGCGGCGTTGTATCTCGAGAGACATCGCTCGCCGCGATTCCATTCTGCGGAGACTGGAGAGCGCGGCGATTACGCTCTTGGCGACGACGACGGGCTGAAGAGGGCCAAGGTGGTGGCGGCGACGGGGGCGGTGGCGGTGGTGGGGGCGGTGGCGGTGGCGTTGGCGGTGGCGGTGGCGGTGGTGGTGTCGGCGGCGGCGGCGGTGGCGGCGGTGGCGGTGGCGGTGGCGGTGGCGGCGGATGGTGGCGGCGGCGGCGGTGGCGGTGGCGGTGGCGGTGGCGGTGGCGGTGGCGGTGGCGGTGGCGGTGGCGGTGGCGGTGGCGGTATGGTGGCGGCGGTGGCGGTGGCGGTGGCGGCGGTGGCGGCGGTGGCAGAAGTAGTGGCAGCACAGTGGCAGGGCGGTGGCGGTGGCGGTGGCGGTGGTGGTGGCGGTGGTGGTGGTGATGGCGGTGGTGGTGGCGGTGGTGGCGGCGGCGGTGGCGGCGGCGGTGGCGGCGCAGGTGGCGACGAAGAGGACGGCGCATGCGCCAAACACGCCGCGGCGCCGCCCGCCACAATGGCGACTTCCGCCTAATTCCCCGACGACGCGCCTTCCTTTTTTTTTCTTTTTACCACCCTCGGAACAAAAGACGGCGCGGCGCGCGAGGCAAGAGGCCGCCGCGATGGCTCCGAGGCGCGAGGTGGACGACGGGCAGCCGCCAGGCGCGCGGCGGGGGCGCGCCGCAGAATGGGAGATGCGCTTCACAGACAAGACAGATGAATTGTGTGTATTACAGCAAAGGATGTGGAGACAATACAGGGCAAAGACGAGCGAGAGAGAGGGAGGGAGAGGGGGAGAGAGGGGGAGGGAGAGAGGGAGAGAGAGAGGGAGAGAGAGAGGGAGAGAGAGGGAGAGAGAGAGGGAGAGAG